>LIEC01006445.1:0-10660 GCA_001925005.1 Drosera capensis
GCCAACATAGGGGTAGCTCTTTTCTGTTGTAATGCCATTTTGTTTGACGTAACTGTAGGCTTCATGGACATATCCATTTGAGCAACCATGCTGGTTTCCATTGATGTCGCAATCTAAGATCTGTTGCTCAGAAAGCGATATTAATTTTCCGGTCTCGATTTGATGTAAACCTTCGATTGTTGCAGCCGTTGCAAAGGTCCAACAAGAACCTGCAATACAAGAATATTTCTTTAGTTAAAGGGGAAGTCGATGACATTTATCTGTGGGTAGATAGTAAGTTTGTTACGAAGTCAAAATATATGAGCGTGTTATACTTACCTCATGATCCTTGATTTTTGATAGGAGTCACGGCACCTTTTGTGACCCAATTGATTGATTGAGGCACCGAAGTGATGTTTTCATACTAAGAGCTTGTGGAGTTAAACAGTGATTCAAGTTCCTCTAGCCCATTGAAGCCACTATAAGTAGCTTGAAATTCCTCATCGGATAAATCAGTAAAGGCATTGACGCCAAGCGTAAACCCTTTGTTCTTCTGATTATGTGCATCGATAAGTTCAACGTTCTTTTTGAAAATCTCAAAACGATGATTCTTGTCGAAATCATCTTTATAAATACGTCCATACTTGACCATCCATTCTTCGTGTCTTTTTACCATGGATGAGTCAGAGGTAAGCGGACGAGATGCTTGAACAACTAATAGCCCCATTGCCAGAAACAATGCCAAAAGCATACATCCGCTGAATTGCTTGGTGAAAGCCATGAAGCTAATCTCGAAAGTTTTGGTTATGTGTTTCAGTGTGCAAATTAATCGATAATGATGTTTAGATGAACTCAACGTTGTTGATTTATATAGGAAGATATATTAAGCAAAGAGAACTGTTTATGCCGTATGGTGGATACTTATGTTGTTTCCAACGATTTTCATCTAAAGCTATAGATGCCAAGCTCTTTATACATTATGTGGCCTATAAAGATTAATGAAGGTTAGTCATTTTCATATCAAATTATAAAATTCACATTGTTTTCTGAAACAATAAATTGCACATTTCATTTTCATTTGATCCAATGAATGCTTATTATTTTTTTGAGAATGCAATGAATGCTAGTTATTGATGAAATCATCATAGTAAAAAAAAAGAAGTGTTAAACATAGCACTGTAGAGCAGCACGTCAACACGTCTTTGAAGCATGGAGCGGCGCACGCTTGTGAAGCATGGAGCGACGCAAGCTTGTATGGGCCCACGCTAACCAGTATATAAACAATGTACTCTGATAGTTTGTAAGACACAGATTTGATTCTCATAAAAAAGAAAATGCTACTCACAATCTTTACATGATATCAGAGCTAATAACCTTCATTTTCAAAACTCGATTTCAAAACACTATCAAAATTTCCAGCCACCACAGTGATTCCAGGTCAAATCGCTCATTGCCAATGGGGAAAATTTCGTAGATAATGAAATTTGGGATCTTATTGGTTATTGAAGTTGAGATCGATTTTGGTGTTGTAGAGATCTCTAATTCGAGGAGAACCGACGGCGATGATGGTTTGTTGTTGGTGTTCTCGTTTGTGTGTATGAGGTGGTGGAGGAAGGAGACCTAGTTTTCTCCATAGCAGCCCACATCGGCCCATTCGCCCACAGCAATCCACAAGCGAGGTCCAATTACGGCTGCCTTCATCACAAGGTGCGTCACCACAAACCGATCCAGCGAAATTCAATCAATTCCACTGCCAGTCAAAACCGATGTCCTTGTCCAACTTAGGCATTTCACTCGACCCAAAAATATTCCTGGATACCTTGTTGATTTTCAATGCTCTTTGGTGCGTCCATCTCCCAATCACTTGCTCTCTGTGTCTTTGACAGATACTAAATATCCTATAGAAAATTATTTGGCTTATCACAAATTTTTAGGAAAGTATAGGGATTTTCTCACCACAATCATTTCGGTAGTCGAACCCTTCAACTTCTCTGCCACTGTTCAACATCCAGAATGATAGGCCGCCATGAAGGTCGAAATCCAGGCCCTTGAAGAAAATAACACATGGACCGTTATGCTGTGCCACAACACAAACGGATCATCGGCTGTAAATGGGTCTACAAAATCAAGTATCGGGCCAACAACAACATTGAACTATATAAGACACGACTGGTAACCAAGGGTTTTACACAGCAAAAGGGCATTGATTACCATGAAATTTTTACACCCGTCGCCAAACTCATCTCCGTGCGCTGCCTACTTGTCCTGACCGACACTAAGGGCAAGGCCCTCCACCAGATGGACGTTAACAATGTTTTTTTACAGGGTGATCTGGACGAGGAGGTCTATATGTGCCCTCGGGTTACGTGCACCAAGGGTTAAATCATGCGCGGCTGGTGTGCCGGCTAAACAAATCCCTCTACAGCCTAAAGCAGGCCTCACGAAATTGGTACGCAAAATTTTTCAATGCTCTCCAGTCTTTTGGGTTTCGTCAGTCGGCCACTGACCACTCCTTATTCGTTATTACATCGAGTTCACATATTACTATGGTGATCATCTACGACGATGACATGATCGTTACGGGTAGTAATCAGACTCATATTGAGCAGGTTAAGGCTTTTATTAGCTCTAAATTCCGAATTAAAGATCTCGATAAGTTGAAATATTTTTTAGGGATCGAAGTAACACGCTCGCGTACTCGTATCTTTTTATCTCAATGGAAATATACCCTGGACATTCTGAAGGAGGCCGACCACCTTGGGACCAAACGAGTCAATTTTTCTATGGTGCAAAACCTGAAGTTCAACGCCACTGATGATCGGCCACTCAAGGATCCTGATATATATCGACGCCTAGTGGGCGTTTGATCTATCTACCTGGCCTGAGATAACCTTTGCTATTAACACTCCCAGTCAGTACATGCACTCACCTCATCAGCCGCACATGGATGCCGCACTTCGGATCCTCTAATACCTCAAATCTATACCTGACAAAGGTATTCTTTTGCTTGCTGACAATGAACTTCAACTTAGTGCCTTCTGCGATTCTGATTCGACATCATACCCCATTACCCGCCAGTTGCACTGTTTTGGGAGAGAGTCCTATCTCCTGGTGCATAAAGAAACAGAGTATTGTTTCGCGCTTTTCTGCTGAGAATGAGTACCGAGCCATGGCCGTGGCTACCTACAAACGTTTCTAAATACAGACCCTGTTGGTTGACATGGACGTTGCCCATCCACAGCCCATGATCCTTTACTGCGATAATCAATTTGTCATCTACATTGCTGTCAACCCTGTGTTTCACGAACGCACCAAACACATTGAGATTGACTGTCATATTGTTCGTGAACGAGTCCAAGCTGGTGATATTCGGATCAGGCACATTTGAACCAATGATCAACGGGATGATATTTTCACCAAGGCTTTAGGACAGGTCCAATTTCTTTATCTATCTGATAAGTTGGGGATTTGGGATTTACACAGCCCAACTTGAGGGATGTGTGTTAAACATAGCATTATAGAGCAGCACGTCAACATGCCTGTGAAGCATGAAGCGACGCACGTCTGTATGGGCCCACGTCGGCCAGTATCTAAACAATGTATTCTGATAGTTTCTAAGACACATATTTGATTCTTATAAAAAAGAAAATACTACTCACAATCATTACAAGAAGTGTGCACAGACTGCACAACATCAGGTGACAAAACTATGTTGTATCTATTGCTGCAATATGCATTAGAAATAGCGATCAAAAACATATTCATGCAAAAGTGACCTCGTAGAGTCGTAATTTAACCTTCTCATGTTATATTAACCATATGGTTTAGTTTAACGTTTTACGTCAACAGATGCACAAAATAGCTGAAACACGAGGATGGGTTTTGGATTTGCATTAGACTAGAGCAAAGGAAACAATAGAAAATTCATATTAATAATATTGGTGTAATCAAACGTCCCACATGTTTATCACATATTCAGAGTTCAAACTTTATTCTTCAACTCTATCACTTTTTATTATTCCTTAGCTTAAATTAGGTTAGTAGCAACAAACCATCATTTTAATCACATTGATCGCATAGTCCTCGTGGGATCGGTATCTCTGTCATTACTGTATTACTTGGATCGACATCATATACTAGTGATGTAAACACACACATATATATATTGACGATGAACAATATTTTTCTAATAGATGCGAAAACATAATAATATTCTACTTGGATCAAGGTATTTTTTTTAAGGACTTGGATCAAGTTTTTATGGATGAATTGAACATTTACATTGTACTCGTTTGGATCAACTTTGAACTACTAATGTATGTTAACCCATTAAGCCATAAATACCAAAAATTAGGAGAATAGTATTTAGATAAATAGCCCAAGTATAAGTTCACTAAGCACAATTATTTTACCAAAAAAGAAAAAGAAAAGAAAACTCTTCTTAGTATTATATAGTTTTAAACATATAATAGACAGATAGAGAATGAGAATTTTTTTGACAATGGACATATTAGTTGTATAGCGATTAGTAGTTCTTACCACAGTTAATTGGAGAAAAAGGGACTCATTTGAAATCAGCTAATTTTAAAAAGATTTCATGCAAGATTGGACAACAGTGACTCCATGCACTACAAAAACAGAATCTTTACAATGGAAAAATTAGCGACCGAACATATCCGTCTTAAAATGTTTTATTTTGCAATGGAGCCGTCCTCATTGTGCAAAAAAATAATTTGAAAACCGAATATTTCATAAAATCTTTTCTTTTATGTTATTAAATCAATTATGTTAATTGATTTTAAATTAACCTCCCGCAACATTATAAATGAATTGATTTCTGTAATTTACATCATTATGATAAAAAGAACTTAATGTATACACTTTTTTTTTTTTTTGAGAAAAACCTTAACCTATACCATTGAGATAAAAAGAACTTACCTATACCATCTAGATTAAAAACGAAATTAATGTACACTATCATGATGAGGAATCTGATCCTTCCTCACTTAACCTATCATGATAATATTTGTGTACTGATCCTTCTTTGTACTGCAATTTTTTCTTGCTGTACAATAGCCCATAGCTCGTATACTATTGTAATTTGTTAACCGTGTACTATAGTTTTAGCTTTGATACCGTACATCAAGCTTATATCACAATATATAATTATATAATAACAACATATGAACAGAAATAAACTACTAACACAAAGAACAAAGTACAACACACTGCAGCCTCATATTCCCCATTTTATATAAACAAATTAAGTAGACATGTTAAGGAAAATTATAATTTATATATCCTCTAATATTTTCATGAAATATAAATATAATTATATTTTTAAAGGCAAGTTTTTAATATGAATAAGAAAGATACGATCTATAACTAGGTAGATTACATTTTTTTCCCAATCTTATTGTCTTAAGTCTAATGTTAAATTATTATTTGATAATATTTTTGTGTTTTTTTCATGTTGTTTTTGTGTATTTTCACATGTTGGTGTTGGATTGTGGACGTGGGAGGTTGAATGGATGAGTTTGGAGTGATTTGGACCTAGTTTGGATCAAACTTTGTATCACACAGGGAATTTGATCAAACCAGGTTTAGGTACCCACTATAAGGTAATTAGCGACCGAATCGATCGTTAAGTGCACTAAAAAATTCAAACCAGAAATAAGATTTTGCGATCAAATCGATTGTTCATATTATTTATGATTGTTTGTATTTTGATCGCATAATTAGCGACCATTTCAGTCGCAAATATAATTAGCAACCCACATTTTAGTGGCCGTTTTTTGCGATCGAATTTCTAGCATAATCGATGATTAGAGATCGAAATTAATGTTTAGCGAACGAAAATTTTGATAGCTAAAAGTTGTTTATTTTGTAGTGCTAACCTCCTTTTAAATGTGATAGAGTTTTCGGGCTTGTTCTTCTTAGGAAGTTTGCAGTCACTTTGTAGATGGTCCTACTTGCCACAATTGCAACACTTGTCTCAAAACTTAACAATAGTTTTCTTGACGGTTACACGTTTGAGTTATCTTTATTTATATTGGATTGCATTCTAGGATACTTCTTAGAAGTTTTCACAGCATTAGTAGCAGTGATCTCACTGTTGGCTAATTCCAAATTGCTTCTAATTCAATTCACGTTTTTGATTCTAATGAATCGCTTGAGATTATCCAACACTACTTGAGTTTTCTTTCATGTGCGTCTCGATCTTGAAAGTCAATCATGACAAAGATAACTCAAACTATAGATGTTATTGAGAATGCATCGCAAACTGTAATATTCTCAATTTTAAGTTTCATTATCAGATTCTCAAGATCTGTGACTCGAGTAAATACCTCTTTATCACCATCGAAATTTATATCCATAAATTTATAGACAAGATGTGTTTTAGAAAGTGTTTTCTCCTTCTCCAACTGGACTCCAAATAGTAAATACCTCTTCATCACCATCAAAATTTATATCCATAAATTTATAGACAAGATGTGTTTTAGAAAGTGTTTTCTCCTTCTCCAACTGGGACTCCAAGTTATCACACTTCTTTTTATCAGTATTGAATTTACTATAGATCTTTACAAGTCTATAAATGATGCAATTGAAAAATAATCCTTTCAAAATCTTGAACTTTCATCAAAATTAAGTCTTTCTTTTCGATTATTAGATTCAGATCCACTAAAATTTTCAAGTTTGAACATTTCAATTGGGAATTATTGTTTATTCATTATTCTTCAATTATGTAAATTGAACATATGAGCATACGAACAGTATATTGAAAAAATCGCATCTCATATGGTAACCCAAGATAAAGTCACTATTTGTGGTTAATCACATATTAGTTTATGTTTAGTTAGATTGCTTGATTTGAAAATCAATGCTTGAAATTAAAAGATCATTTTTATATTAATTGTAGAGAGAAGAGTATACTTTAAATCCCAATTGTTGATCTACAAATTCAACTATCTAAAAACACATAAACTTTTACGTGATTAGTCACAAATCAATTTTTTCGAGCTTTGATTTTCCTTTTAAGTTTTGAGACTCAAGTCCAGGTGTTGATAAGTTTGGCTCCGAGACACACAACACCACCAATAGCAACCAAGCGCAGCAGCACGCTCCGAACAGCTGGAGAACCGACTCGCCGAGAACACCACTCCTCGTCGTGTGAATATGTCTGAGTCGAAGCACTAATTCGACGATCTGCTCTGAACGGCGGTGGCGGCTAAGGTTTAAAACTTGTGCAGGAGACGATGATGAAGCGTAACTCAGCCAAGAAGCAACGAATTTGTTTTTGGATCGTTGATAGTTTAAGATCGTAAAACTCTCCATGTGAATAATATGTTGGTTAAAAACATTACACCCATGAGCTTGAAATACTTAAACTGTTGTTTTTAGGATATTATTTATAGAAAACACTAGACTTAAGACAATAAGATTGGATAAAATATATAGTTATAGATCGTATTTTTCTGAATTATATTAAAAACTTACCTTTAAAAATATAATTATATTTATATTTCATGAAAATATTAGAAGATATATAAATTATAGTTTTCCTCAACATGTCTACTTAATGTGTTTATATAAAATGGGGAATATGAGGCTGCAGTGTGTTGTATTTTGTTCTTTGTGTTAGTAGTTTATTTCTGTTCATATGTTGTTGTTATATAATTATATATTGTGATATAAGCTTGATGTACGGTATCAAAGCTAAAACTATAGTACACGGATAACAAATTACAATAGTATACGAGTTATAGGTTATTGTACAGCAAGAAAAAATTGCAGTACAAAGAAGGATCAGTACACAAATATTATCATGATAGGTTATGGAAGGATCAGATTCCTCATCATGATAGTGCACATTAATTTCCTTTTTAATCTAGATGGTATAGGTAAGTTCTTTTTATCTCAATTGTATAGGTTAACGTTTTTCTCAAAATTGTATACATTAAGTTCTTTTTATCATAATGATGTAAATTACAGAAATCAGTTCATTTATAACTTTACGGGAGGTTAATTTAAAATCAGTTAACATAATTGATTTAATAATATAAAAGAAAAGATTCTATGAAATATTCTGTTTTCAAATTAATTTTTTGCACAATGACGACGGCTCCATTGCAAAATAAAACATTTTAAGAGGGATATGTTCGATCGCTAATTTTTTCCATTGTAAAGATTCTGTTTTTTAGCGCATGGAGTCACTGTTGTCCAATCTTGCATGAAATCTTTCCAAAATTAGCTGATTTCAGTCCCTTTTTCTCCAATTAACTGTGGTGAGAATTACTAATCGCTATACAACTAATATGTCCATTGTCAAAAAAATTCTCATTCTCTATCTATCTATTATATGTTTAAAACTAAGAAGAGTTTTCTTTTTCTTTTCTTTTTTGGTAAAATAATTGGGCTTTATGAACTTATACTTGGGCTATTTATCTAAATACTATTCTCCTAAGTTTTGGTATTTATGGCTTAATGGGTTAACATACATTAGTAGTTCAAAGTTGATCTAAAGGGGTACAATGTAAATGTTCCACCTTCAATGCATCCATAAAAGCTCGATCCAAGTCCTTTAAAAAAAAAAAACAAAACCTTGATTCAAGTAAAATATTATTATATATTCGCATCTATTAGAAAAATATTGTTCATCGCCAATATATATATATATATATGTGTGTGTGTGTGTGTTTACATCACTAGTATATGATGTCGATCCAAGTAATACAGTAATGAGAGAGATACCGTTCCTATGAGGACTATGCGATCAATGTAATTCTACTAATTCTAAACAGTTTTGAGTTATGTGACAAATGAATTAAAATGATGGTTTGTTGCTACTAACCTAACTTAAGCTAAGGAGTAATAAAAAGTGATAAGAGTTGAAGAATAAAGTTTGAACTCTGAATATGTGATAAACATGTGGGACGTTTGATTACACCAAGATTATTAATATGAATTTTCTATTGTTTCCTTTGCTCTAGTCTAATGCAAATTCAAAACCCATCCTCGTATTTCAGCTATTTTTGTGCATCTGTTGATGTAAAACGTTAAACTAAACCATATGGTTAATATAACATGAGAAGGTTAAATTACGACTCTACGAGGTCACTTTTGCATGAACATGTTTTTGATCGCTATTTCTAATGCATATTGCAGCAATAGATACGACATACTTTTGTCACCTGATGTTACCCGTCGATTGGTAATTATACTTTATGTGCAGTCTGTGCACACTTCTTCTCTTATACTATGATAATTTCACCAATAACTAGCATTCAGTGCATTCTCAAAAAAAAAAAAAAAAAAAAAAAAAGCATTCATTGGATCAAATGTAAATGAAATGTGCAATTTATTGTTTCAGAAAGCAATGTGAATTTTATAATTTGATATGAAAACGACTAACCTTCATTAATCTTTATAGGCCACATAATGTATAAAGAGCTTGGCATCTATAGCTTTAGATGAAAATCGTTGGAAACAACATAAGTATCCATCATACGGCATAAACAGTTCTCTTTGCTTAATATATCTTCCTATATAAATCAACGACATTGAGTTCATCTAAACATCATTGTCGATTAATTTGCACACTGAAACACATAACCAAAACTTTCGAGTTTAGCTTCATGGCTTTCACCAAGCAATTCGGGGGATGTATGCTTTTGGCATTGTTTCTGGCAATGGGGCTATTAGTTGTTCAAGCATCTCGTCCGCTTACCTCTGACTCATCCATGGTAAAAAGACACGAAGAATGGATGGTCAAGTATGGACGTATTTATAAAGATGATTTCGACAAGAATCATCGTTTTGAGATTTTTAAAAAAAACGTTGAACTTATCGATGCACATAATCAGAAGAACAAAGGGTTTACGCTTGGCGTCAATGCCTTTACTGATTTATCCGATGAGGAATTTCAAGCTACTTATAGTGGTTTCAGTGGGCTAGAGGAACTTGAATCACTGTTTAACTCCACAAGCTTTACGTATGAAAACATCACTTCGGTGCCTCAATCAGTCAATTGGGTCGCAAAAGGTGCCGTGACTCCTATCAAAAATCAAGGATCATGTGGTAAGTATAACACGCTCATATATTTTGACTTTGTAACAAACTTACTATCTACCCACAGATAAATGTCATCGACTTCCCCTTTAAATGAAAGAAATATTCTTGTATCGTAGGTTCTTGTTGGACCTTTGCAGCCGCTGCAACAATCGAAGGTTTACATCAAATCGAGACCGGAAAATTAATATCACTTTCTGAGCAACAGATCTTAGATTGCGACATCTATGGAAACCAGCATGGTTGCTCATATGGATATGTCCATGAAGCCTACCGTTACGTCGAACAAAATGGCATTACAACAGAAAAGAGCTACCCCTATGTTGGCCATAAGCAAAAGTCCTGCAAGAAAAATGTTCGGATAGCCGCCAAAATCGGCGGCTATCAGTTTGTTAGTCGAAATAATGAACAGGCTTTGCAAAAGGTCGTTGCAAATCAACCTGTTGCCGTTTTGGTGCAGGGTACTGATAATAATTTTAGACACTATAACGGCGGTGTTTTAAAGGGTTCATGTGGCACCGGCATCAACCATTTCGTGACCGTAGTCGGCTACGGCACTGCAAATGATGGAACTCCATATTGGCTGATCAAGAATTCATGGGGCACAGCTTGG
>LIEC01006446.1:0-20811 GCA_001925005.1 Drosera capensis
GGGGTTGGTTTGGGGTTTGTGGAGGGGGAGGTGATGGTGGTGGGAAGAGAGACGAATGGGAATAGTGTATTGAATGCTTATTGCCATTAGAAGAAACCGACAGAATCGATGATAGCTGTTCAAAGACGGAGCATCCTTGCCTTCATAAAAATGTACACAAGTCTGAAATGAAGAGAAGTAAAATAACAGTACCTGAAATGTTAGTGATGTCAGCCACTGCCTGGGAAGGTTTCGAGTCAAATGCTCATCAACAATGGCAAGGTGAGGTGAAAACAGCCTAAGCACATCCTCTATAGCCGCCATTCTTGAAGGAAACACAACAACGTTCTTCCATAAATAAGAAAGCGAGAGTCAGCAACTTCACTTTGACAAGCATAAATAAGAAGAGCTTCAATGTACAAGTCTGATGTAGAGAAAGTCAGCAACTTCAGTTTTATAATCATATGAAAAGCTTCAATGTAGAAATCACTTTTGATGTCTTAGATTCATATCATGCTGGATTAGTTAGCCTAATGATTACATTAGGATATATCAATTCATTACACAGGAAAACTGATAACTAAAACCGAGCTTTAAAAAAGATTGCACATGCTCATGGAGGGATAGATAAGAATGCAACAAGTATTATGGTTGCATGAGGTGTCAAATTAGTCTCTAATTATCCCCTATTGGCAACAGAGGGTACTTCTTATAGAGGTAAACCTTGTAAACAGGGCCACATATAGCTATGCATAACAGATAGAGGGGGAGCGATGGGCAAATGCAGAAGCATCAGAGAACGTTTGATCACTGTAGAGAGGGCAGATACTTCAGAAATCTGGTTTTTTTTAATTGAGAGAATTATTTATTAATCATCAAAACCTAAAATATTTACTAACTGATCATACCTCATTAACTTATTTATCAATTAGTCATCTACAAAAAATAAAAGACTTTAATTCAATAAAAAAAGACAACAAGTCATTTTTTAAGTCAAACCAAATAAGAGCAAATGATAATTAATAAGGAATGATTTTTTGGTAAAATGAGTTTCAGAAATAAGACCTACTGGTAATTTATAAATTGATAGAATTACCTATTAGTCATGAAAAACTAAACTATTTATCAATTGATCATACCTCGTTAACTTATTTATCAATTAGTCATCTAACAAAAATAAAAGACTTCAACAAATCATTTTTGAAATCAAACGAAATAAGACCAAATGATAATTAATAAGTTAGGAATGATTTCTTGATAAATAAGTTTAAAAAATAAGATCTATTGATAATTTATATTTTTTATTATCAAAATTAGAGAGAAATGTCGTAATTTTAATAGAACAAGAAACATAAATTTCAAGAACATTGTTTATTTGCTTTCCAAAAAATAAAAGAAAATAAAATAAAAAAACAAAAGGATAACTACAAGCAGTTTGGATCCAAATTGTCGTGCTATCAAGTTCATGATGACCACAGCTCAACTACATGGCAGAATACTCAAGAACAAAGCAAAAAAGAAAAGAAGCCAGCACTTTATTTACCTTTGGGCTAAGTGGAATATGATGGTAGATTCTCATAAAACTTGCAATAAGATCACGGAAGCGTCTGCTTCCTGCTGGTGGTTCAAAAGGGAAGAATGAACTGTTTTTCAAAACGCTGGCGAGATAAGCAAGAAATGGGATCTTTTCATCAGCTGTAGCATCATCTTCAAAAGACAAGTCCAAAGAATTGTTGATCTCTTTGTAGCCGTTTTTCAAAAACTCAAAGATTGTTTTAACCTGTCATTTGAGAAATTGCATCAAATGTCATATTCTGGCACATAAATACACGGTCTACACAAACAAGCACAGTAGGAAAGATGCTGGACCTAACCTGATTCGGTTGACGTAATTGACAACTGTAAACCGACAAAGCATGAGAAATGCAACCACCTGCCTTCCCATAAGCCCATGCTGTTCGAGCACAGATAGGTAAATCTCCTGTAAGCCCCATGAAGAACTCAAAGCGGTGTGGACTGTTTTTTTCAATCTCTACTAATGCCGAAATATCTGTATCAGCAGCCTGTACAGACAACTCAAGATAAATGCATGACTAGGGGAATAAGTCCTATCAACTAACGTCAGAATTTCACATGCCTGAACAACTTTGGTCTGCCAAATCTTGTTAACAAGAAAACCACGGCGTTCAAATAGACGCTTGCAAACAGCTTGCCCTGGTCGACCTCCCATGTTGAATATCATAAACCCGGCAGGCTTGATCACAGCAATACCCTCTTCAACAGCTCTTGCAATCAACCCAAGGCCAAACTGGTCTTCAACGAAGCCCTACATTGACCAAGAAACAATCTCTTAGGAATTGCTACAGTTTGTAATGACTTAATTGGAGAACTCCCAAAGGACAATGGATTGCTATAGAGTCAAATAAGTCATGTGCAGCTAAAAGGGATGACCACAGTTTCTAAACGAAAGCACATAGCTGTTTCATAATAAGAACCATAGGTATTGCCATGAGAAGAATTAAGCTAATATCAAAGTCAGTCATACGTGCCAGATAAGGAGATCCCCTCATAAATGGGAAAGCTCTGTGAACCATAGTGGGATGGAATTAGAGGTGCTCACTAACATCACCATGCCGTCAAGAAACTCAAGGAGCACGCTTCCTACCTGAAGTGCACAATAGTTACTCAGGGAATAAAGAAAATCCTCGCTAGCATTCTCCGTTATCATCTTTGACATTGTCTCTGGATTAGGGTTAAGAATCTGTTCAGAAGATGGAGAACATATTAGACCTGATGCAGCTGAACACATTAAGCAAAAACTGAAATTATTGACAAAAAGATACAAGAGTACAAATGTAAAATCTTGATTTACCTGTGGGATGCAGCCTACGATCCTTTCAAGCATTATATTATTATCTCTACAGTAAGCCAGTAGATCCGATTCGTGAAACTCCACCCTGTCCATCAAAGTTTTATTTTCGTCATCAAAGATGGGTTGCCCCTCATCGTCAAGAGCATTTAAATACAAGTTGATCCATGAGATCTTCACTGCTCTTGGATTTATATCAAGGCCATATACCTGCAAATGTTCAAAGTGCAAAAACAACAAGAGAGTTCCTAAGCCACCACCGACGGGAATACCTCTTTTTAACTTTTACTAGCCCAACCCCACTCACTAAATCACATGCTTAGGTAATCTCCACTTCTTGTTGAGCAAAAGAGGCCTCATATTAAACACCAGAAGTTTTATTGCAAAATCAATGGAACAAGTGGACTTGTACTATCATCTTGCCAGGAATGATTAGAAAGACCAATATTACAAGAATCACAACTTTGTTGACAAGGATAAAAAGCTTCATTCTCAAGGGGACAGATGATCTCCTTTTCTTTCTTTCTTTTTTTTCTTTTTTTGGTGAAAAGGGCAGATTATCTCTTATTCTAACAACAAAAGGCATTCAACATACCTTCAAAGGTAGCCATTTATCAGCAATAGCAATGGTTATCCATCCATTTCCACAGCCAAGCTCAGTAACCGTCTTATCCCTGAAGATAGACTCCGGATGTCTGTTTAGCCCTTCATAAAACGTGAAGGACCAATCTTCTGGGATGAAAATACTGGGGATGACAATCATTGACAACTTTTTCCTCCGCTGGTAGCCTGACAGCAGTCAAAGCAAGGTAAGCAGTTCATGAGCAAGCTACATACAGGCAAGTACGGAAATTCACATTCTGAATGCATGCAGAGAGGGTATATCCCTTATGCAAAACGAAGAATAGATCATAAATAAAATTTGAGATTCTTCTCTCATTTTTATGTCTTCCTAGAACCCACAAAAAAGGTCAAAGAGGAGAAGGAAAAAGGAATTATGCAGCCACAAAGCTTTGCGTTAGAAAATGCATGAGTTGGTTAGACTAAAATCTTAATATTTATTTTGAACACATAAAAAGGTTGTATAAGGGAAAAAGTGTTTGCGGCATGTTGTATCATATATTGTGAGCAGAATTAATTTCTTCTTAACAAATTTAAGGTATAGGAGCTTGTTTAATTTTCGAGGAAGAAGTAGAATGCTGCACACAGAACTATCATGAAACAATCAAAATTAACCAAGGTACCTATAATGCAAACACAAGCATTAAACTTAATCAAAGTTACACAATCCTCCGGCGATCAGTCATTCATCATTGTAAAAAGAAAAAAAGACATTAATATAACCTCTCCTTCAGCTTCTTGGACTAGTGGGGCTTTACATCTAGGTCACTGTGTGCGACCTTTTCCTCTCGGAACTCCAGCAGCTCCACGCCGCCATCTCGTCCGTCTTTCTCACGTAAGCCAACTCCTCAACATGGTATCAGAACCCAGATCCACTGCCGCCACCACTCTCCTCGTCCGTCGTTGACGAATACGTCAGATCTGGTCAAGATCTGAGACAAAAAGGTTGAGCCGCTGTCGCTGCCGTTTTGAAATCCGTTGACATCGCTGCTCCAACCACCGCCACCGGCCATCTCTCCTTCTCTGTCCCTGCGACAAATCCAGCCTCCTTCCCCGCCACCTCGGTCTGCCACCATCGCTGCCACGAAGTCAGATCTTGGTCAGATCTGAGGAAAGGATCCGCTGACGACTGCGACACATCTTGAACACCATATTCTGATATCTTTTCCCTCAGAGTTCGAGGTACTCTCTTGACTCACCGTCTCGTCTTCATCATCGAAATTTGATTTTGCGAAGTGATGATCATCGTAGCTATAGTAGAAATTGTAGACGAAAACAGAAAAATTTTGTGCTTTTTTTTGGGTGAAATCTGAGGAAAGGAGATGAAGAGTGCAAAATCTGACAAAATTTTTTGGTGAACAGTGAAATCACACCAAAATCGCCACTTGGTGACCATGGCTCATTCCCCGAGTTTCTCTTCCACCTTTTATGCATCTGAAACAGATCATTCGACCTTAAATTTTAAGAATGATTTTCGATTGACCACCATCTCTCTTTCCGGGTGTAGTACTTACTTGGAGTGGTCTCATTTGGCATCTCGGGCTCTCGCCGCGTGTGACCTCTCTTACCACTTGACCGCCTCTCCACCGACACCTACTGATACCACATATGCGACATGACTTCATGACGATAGTCGGGTCTTCTCTCGCCTCACCAACTCTATGAACGATGAGATTTGCCGCATGGTTTTATGCCTTGGGACTGCCAAGGAAGTTTGGGAACAGCTCAAGGCACTTTCTCTTCGAAAGACAGTTTACAACGGCTATATGATATCTTTCGGACTATGACCACCGTCGATCTGAAGGACAACATTCCGCACTTTGCTGCTCAGTTTCAGGATCTCTTCTAGGAATGACTTCACCATCAGCCATTGTCCACTGATCTGGCTACACAGCGCTCCCAACGAGAGGCTCTTGTGGGTGCTATGCACCTTACTCGTCTTTCGTCCTATCTTGACAGTGTTCGTTCCACATTACTCCCAGCCGAAGCCAATCCCACCTTGACCAGTATTTTTATGACGACTATACGAGTTTCTCCTCCGACTACTCTTGACTCAGCAGCACCTGCCTCTGCCCTTGCTACACAGGACTCGTCTCGTGGCAGTCGCACTTTTGGCTGTGGTCGTCCTTGTGGTGGAGAGCAGTGGGGGGTTCAGGTGGTCATAGCAGTGGAAATTTACACCGCACACACTGTGGTCGATTCAATCATGTAGAGACCACTTGCTATAAGAAGTATGAGTAACCTGATCAGTCACCGTCTCCTTCTGCTCGACAGGTGTCAGCTGAGACACTCTCAACTTTCACTTCCACCGATGGTCATTCTCATAGGAGCTTCAGTCTCTTCGAGGATTTATATCTCGATCAGTTCATATCATCACTGTCTCAGGTATAACGTGCCTTTTTAGGTCATCCTCATGGGTTATCGATTCAGATCACATCACTCAGTCCACCATTTTCTCTATGACTAAGACGCCACATCGGTTCATCACAGTTGTCGATGGGAATACTACTTATGTGTTGGGTTCAGGGCCTCTATCTCTCACTCGCTCTCTTACTCTTGCATCTGTTTTTTTAGTACCTTCTTTAAGATACAATTTACTGTCCGTGAGTCACCTTAATAGAGATCACAACTGTTCCATCATATTTACTCCTTCTTCTTTTGTGATATAGGATCTTCGGACTCAAACAGTGATTGGTGAGGGTCGTGAAACTCAGGGACTTTATCATATGAATGCAACACCTACTTTTCTTTCCGTTGTTTCAAGTATTGATTGGCACCGACAACTTGGTTATGCACTTTTGTCAGTCTTTCGTACCATGATTCCTAGTTTTTCTTTCTCTGAGTTCAGCTGTAAAGTATGTGTACTGGGAAAACACCACAGATCTAGCTTTCCAGTTGTCCATGCTCACAGTGATACTCCATTTGCTGTAATCCACTCAGATATATGGGGTCCCTATAAGCTGAAAAGTCTCTTTAGCTTTCTGTATTTTGTCACCTTTATAGATAATTTTTCTCGTATGACATGGTTCTTCCTATTACATGATAGATCTGAGATTGTCTCTGTGTTTCGTACCTTCATTTCTGAAATTTATACTCAATTCTCTATTAATATTAAGGTCATAGCACTGATAATGCACGAGAATATACGGGTACATAGTTTCAGGATATTTGTTCTTAAGATATTATTCATCAGATCTCTTGCGCTTACACTCCCTAACAAAATGGAGTTGCTGAGTGTAAGAATCGTCATCTCCTAGAGGTTGCTAAAACCTTATTATTTCAGATGGGCCTTCCTCGTATATACTGGAACTTTGCTTTTCTTACTACATGTCATCTTATCAATAGAATGCCTTCTTCTAGCCTAGGAAACAAATCCCCATTCTCTCTACTATATCATTACAAGTCTCTATTCTCTGTCCCTCCGAGGGTTTTTGGATGCACGTCTTTTGTTCACTGTCTTGATCTTACTCAAGATAAGTTAGCCCCTCGTGCATCTCGATGATTTTTCGCTGGATATTCTCGCACACGAAAGGGGTATGTGTGTTATTCTCCTGAGACAAAAAAACTACTATATCTGTCGATATCATTTTCTTTGAACAAGTACCCTACTTTATTTCTTCGGGATGTTCTTCTCCTTCAGATTCATTTCTTCAACCTATTATTGGTGAAGTTGACCCACCATCTGCACCTGCTCCAGCTCCGCTTCGGACCTATATTCGAAGGATGAAGCAAACAATTGATAAAGTAATTCCTGTAGCTTCTCAACCTCCATTAATGGCGTCTGCTCCGGATGATCTACCCATTGCCTTTCGTAAGCGCCCTACTTGTACTTTACATCCCATTGTTAATTTTGTATCGTATCATCGTCTCACCCCCTCTTTACGTAAGTTTGCATATGATTTGTCATCTATTTCTGTTCGAATTTCGGTGAGAGAAACACTTGCACATCCAAGGTGGAAGCTACTATGAATGAAGAGATGCAGACTATGGAAAAATGACACATGAGATGTTGTTCCCACTCCTTCAGGCCAGTCTTGTGTTGGTTGCTGTTGGATCTACACCGTAAAGCACAATCCAAACGGGCCAGTTGTAAGATTAAAGGCTTATCTAATGGCCAAAGGATTTACCCAACAACATGGTATTGATTATGAAGAGATATTTTCTCTAGTAGCCAAGCTCAATACTGTTCGCGTGCTTGTCTCACTTGTTGTGCACCGTTCATGGCCATTCTACCAGCTTGACATCAAGAATGCCTTTCTACATTGATAGGAATATGCAATCTTTTCATTTATATAGAAATTGATATAACAAAACTTAGATGTATTAGTTATAATGTAATTAGTTTGTTTAAGCTAGAAATCAAGTAGGTATTTGCAGTCTAGATTAGATGCCAGTGAGCAGACGGTAGCAGATGTATGTGTATCGTGCAGACCACCAGATGCAGACTACTACACAGGACTTTGGATGAACAACTATTGCATTGATAAGCAACAAAAAAAACTCAAAGGTTTCAAGATGAAAGACTGAGCTTGCAGATGAGGACCAACATATCAAGGCATGAATTGAATCAAATCTGAGTACAGACAAGAGTTGCAACAGAGACTGGGTGCAGACTAGGGTTGCAGTATGGGATACAGACTAGGGTTGTAACAGAGACTGGATGCAAACTAGAAGTTGCAACAGACTGGATTGCAGCAGAGATGATTGTCAGGGTGGGATCAGAGGTTTGAAGTAAGTCAAACGAGGATTTGAGTTAAAGTAACAAGGCACAAATTCTGGGGATAGTGGACTACCAGCATCAGGAACAAGATCGTGGGGAACACTAGTGGCAAAATGTCATTACAGGAATAGTACGTTGTCTGCCATAGGTTCGTTCCTTGAGCCTTCAAAGGAGAACAGGTGAGGATCATTGAAGAAATGCTATTGAACATGGAATGAAAACCAAAGAGTGCAAAGCAATCTAGCAATTCAGAGATTACTCAAGAAAGCCAAATCGTGAAGATACAGTTGAAAGTGTCACCAGTCTGCAGAAGAACAAGTCTTGTAGCAGAGTCCAGAGTTTGGATTTATGCAAAGCATCTAGCTTCTTTATCTTTTGTACAAGTTAGACAACTTGTAAAAATAAAATTTTTTGTAAACTCAAACAAGGAGATAGTGATACTCATCTCTTAACTTGACTACATTGGTCACCAAGGGAAGACTCGACTAAGTTCCCGATTATTATTTGATATCGAGTGTGTACCAGTACAAATACTGTGTCTATTTATTGCATTGATATTTAGAATTGCTTCTAACAAATCATCACAGCCAAACAGAGATAAACTTGAAGAGTTACAAATCTCTGCTGCAGACTACCAATTGTCATCTGCAGACTACCTGATTAGTCTGTATAGAACAATAATCTGCACAAAATTATTATTCCGTAGAAAAAGATTATTAAAATCTTATACAACCTATTCATCCCCTTCTAGGTTGAAACTCGAACCTTACATACATGATGACTTAACAGAGACTGTTTACATACTCCAACCTTCTGGGTATGAGACTGCGGGGGAAAATCATGTATGTCGTCTTCGAAAGTCACTGTATAGGCTCAAACAATCTCCACAAGCATGGTTTGAGAAATTCAGGAAGGTTGTACAAGTCATTGGATTCTCCAGGAGCTCTGCAGATTCTTCACTATTTGTTCATCGATGTTCTCAAGGGAATATGATACTACTTATTTATGTTGATGACATTATTATTACTGAAGATGATACAGCTGCAATTGTCAAGATGAAAATTCATCTCTCCAAATAGTTTCATACCAAAGATCTGGGTACTCTCAAATACTTTCTGGGAATTGAGGTTGCAAAGCAGGAAAAGTCTCTTCTTCTAAATGAGAGGAAATACTGCTGGATCTACTAAAAAAGCCAGGATTCCTTGGGTGTAAACTAGTTGACACTCCAATAGAACAAAATCTCAAGCTTTCCAACTTTACTTAGTCAGACATTATTACTCCAAATCCAAATATGTATCAGACTTGTTGACAAACTTATATATTTGACTATGACCCGACCAGATATATCTTTCGCAGTGAGCTTAGTCAGTCAATTCATGCATACTCCAAGAAAGTCTCATTTTACAGCCGTTGAGCACATTTTGAAATATTTGAAGAAGTCTTCTCTATAAACCTACAGCTACCCCTTTCTCACAGTATATAATGATGTTGATTATGCTGGGTCTCCTAATGAAAGACGCTCTACCAGTGGCTACTATACATACTTTGATGACAATTTAATTATATGACAAGCCAAGAAACAAACAGTTGTAACTCGTTCCTCAGTTGAAACAGAATATAGAGCTATGACACTAATTATTTCTAAATTGACTTGACTTGAACCCCTCCTATCTGAACTCGATGTTCAGTTACCTAGTCCTCCAACACTCTACTGTGATAATAAGGTTGTCAACCACATTATTGAGAATCCAGTTTTCCATGAGAGAACCAAGACATAGAGGTTGACTGTCATTTTATATGTGAAAAGATTCAACAGAGGACAATCCAACTGCAACATATACCAGCTGGTGACCAAATTGCAGATATCTTCACAAAAGCCTTGCCTCGACCTCTTCATTGTCATTTCACCTCCAAATTGGGTTTATTAGACATATATGCTTCAGTTTGCGGAAAAATGTAAAAAAAAAAAAGACATTAATATAATCTCTCCTTCAGCTTCTCAGACTAGTGGGGCTTTACATCTAGGTCACTGTGTGTGACCTTTTCCTCTCGGGCCTCCAACAGCTCCACGTCGCCATGCCGTCCATCTTCCTCACGTAAGCCAACTTCTCAACAATCATAAACGACATACTTTGGTTTGGCATTATCATGGTTTCAACCAAAAAATGATGAATATGAATAAGGTGGTATTCATTCATTGAGCAACACAATAACACTCGAAAAGATACTCTTAGCTCTAAAATGCATCAGAGATAAGAAGTCATCATTTAAATAGTAATGAAAATTGCAATAACATGGATAGAGAAGTAAGTAGCTAAAGGGTACTTTCTTATAGAGATTCCCTTGCCATTAGTACATTAAAATATGGATTAAGTACAAAACCCAGATAATCTTGTTAAGTGCAAGGCCTGACACGACCTGACACGACAACATGCATATCTCCTTATTAAAGTGACTTCTTGTTTTTTTTTTTTTTTGAGAAACATTACAATGACATTTAATTGGTCTGTTTTATGGAATAATTTAAAAACACATAAAAACAATTCCAATTTGGGAAAATAATGACTCGACTTAGTTACGTGAAGATTTAAAATGGAAAGAATTCATGGAAAACAATTTCACAAAAAAATGATTTTCATTGGTTCACCTCATAAGTTTTCACATACTACAAATTTTACTTCCCATAGTTTTTACCAATGAGAAAAAAATGAAAATGAAGACGAGAAAAGAAAATGCCAAGTTCAGTTTGTATACCTATATTGAATACTAGAATAAGAGTATCACAGGCACAATGCCATATACACAGTACAGAGTCTCTTATCCAAAATGCCAATTGCTACTCACACCCCCACATAGAAAAGACCAAACTACCCTTCTCATACCCACCCTTCATGCTAAATTCTCCATCCCACACCCCAACAGAACCTACCACATTACCAACCCTCTCTACACGTTAACCAATTATGTATTCCTTTCTCTTAAAACCAAGCAACATTTTTTTCTTTGAGTTGTCCCAAAAAGTACAGAACATATCGTATTTAGTAATCTTTTCATTAAAAAATATTAAATAATCATCTGTTATAATATATTCCACTTTCTCCTCTCACATTTAATATGTTAATCCATATGGTAACAAAAATCGTTTCCCTTGACACATTGATTTATACACAATTGTCAACATATTTAAATAAATATAGATGAAAATTGTGAAAATTCCCCACAAGTATCACTTCGAAAACTTATTTCCAAGCAGGTACCACCGACTCAACTTAATTCCCACGGGATACCACCAACCCCCTTCCTAGCACCCACCCCTTTCCCACCCCATGTTCTCCCCTTCTTATATCTAGATCTGATCTCTCCATCCAATGCTGCCGCCCACCTCCACAACCACCATTATCCTCCGTCGGCACCGTGCTCTCTGCTCCAGCTCTCGACGTTCTCGTCGTTGCACTGTCTCCCCTCTCCTCTGCCTCTGCATCGCTATCATCACCTCACACTCCCAATCCCTCGACGTTGCTCAACATACCGGTGAGAAGTAGAGGCCAACGTTAGCGATTGTAATCACTCGACGCATGGGACTTAAAGCGATGTTGAAGAATCCGGAAAGGAAAGTGGAGTTTTGGAAATCAACATCAGAGCCTAGATCCAAATAGCCCATTAATAAGGATCAAAGATATGGATAAAGGGGAAAAGAAGAGGGCATATTAAGATGAGATATGGGGCGAAGGGATAGTCGATCGATGCGGCAAAGGTTTCGACAAACGATGACAGTGTACGAACATGGTGACAGAGAGGTGGACGGTGGTGATTGATTGACTATGGTATTTTGATTTGTGAGTTCAGGGGTTGTCTCTTGGACATGGCGGTGGCGGCTGACGACGATGATGGTCATGTGATATTTTTAATTTTGTTTGGTTGACCGCATTCCGGCGAACATACTAGTTGTTCCGGTTGGATTTTGACTGACGTAGTAGTTGCTTTAGTCGGATTCCGATGGACGTACTAGTTCTCGTCATATGTACTAGTTGCTCCGATTGAATTCCAATAGACGTATTAGTTTTTTAGAAATGTATTATTTTAAATAGACGTACTACTTTGTTTTATAGATGTACTACTGGGGTGGGGTGGTACTTTGTGGGAATTTATAAAAATAGTAATAGCTTCTTGAAATAAAATCTTCTAGTGATACTTCCCGGGATATTTTTCCATGAAAATTCACCCAAAAATAAATAAATGAAATTAAATATATAAACATATTGTCAATTTGTTTTGATTTTTTAGAAGCATGCAGATTTGTAATTTAAAAAAATACTATTACCAATCAATAAATACAGAAAATTATCCTAGTATACATGCTTTTCAAAATATTACCCAAAACATACAACATGGAGAAAAAATACCCCATATAATTTCATACACACTATCTCCTTAATCCTTTCTTCTCCTCTCCTGCGACTCTCAGTGCAATCTCACAACCACCAACGCCCATCGGCGCCGACAACCACATCTGCTCCCTCATCCGCACCCGACTCCTGCAACCACCATCATCTCCAACATCATCATCACCAACTCCTCGAACAATCAATCAAGAAATTTGGAAAACCCCTAATTCAATTTGGAGGAAATAGGAATCAGAAAGAAATTGAAACACGATTTGTTGAAGAACTGTAATTCAATCAAACCATCTCTCTGTTATCATAATTCAATTGCTAAGGATGAGAGCAAGGCGACGGAAACGTATGTTTACAGGTCAAGATTCAAAAATATGTTTTCATTTTGTTTGAAGAAAATCAGTTCAAAGAACCTGAATTTATTTTTGTATTTTGAGATTTTTTTATTGTTGGTTTGATTTTGAGCAAATTTTTGAGAAAATTGAACTGACGCACTCTTTGATTTGTACTGCCGCACTATTCCCAAATGGAAACACTGCACATGTTTTCGTCTTGGTTGAAGAAAATGAATTCAAAAAGTGTGGCTTTGTTTTTGTATCTTGTGATTTTGTCCTCGTTTTTGTTGGTTTGATTTTGAGCAACATTTCAAGAAAATTCAATTGGCACGTTATTTGATTTGTACTGTTTTAAAACAGTGCACCTATACTGTTTCAAACAATATGTCTGTATAAATTTGTGTTTCAATCATGTTCGATAATATGTAATATTTTTTCAATTATATGGATATCATGTTGAAAATTTGTGTTTACGCATTCGTGCATTTATGTATATTTTTTTAAATAGACGTACTGTTTGAATAATACTGACACTCTGTTTGAATGAAACAGCTGGTTATTTAAACAATGCGTCTGAATACTTTGATCATGTAAACCAAATGAAATATGTTGTTTCATTTTATATTTGTTACTCTCTATTCTAGATAAATTACGATGTGTTGACTTATCACGATTATTAAGGAATGCATTGACTTTGTAGTGTTTTACCTTTATATCCATGTCAGTAAATAGAAGAAATTATAAGTGGGTGAAGAGAAAAAAAAAATAATGAGAGAGAAAACGATGTGATATAAAACATAGGTAGTTTGAATTTTTTGGTATTTTAAAGTTGTTTAAAATGGATGTATCGTAATTTATGTGAAACATCCATTTTTAATAATGTGTCGTAATTTATCTGAGACGGATGGAATATAATACTAAAAAATCAATAAAAAAAAATTTTGTATCAAATGATTTCAATTTTCTTTGTAAAATTCGAATAACACAACTCTAATCTATCAATTTCATCTTGTTTACGTTTGATTTTCTTTTAAAATAGAGTGACATTTGCGATTCAATAGTGGAATTGAATTAAAGTGTCGATTTTGATTGCACGACAGAGGAGGAGTGGTAGTGGTGGAGGGAGAAGAAGAGAGGGAGAAGGACGATAGAGATCAGGGGAAAAGAGAATTATAGTTTTGTGGGATTATTTTTTCAGGTTTATGATTTGGATATATTTTTATTTTTATTTTAGTTTTTGGGAAAATCTCCCTAATAAATAAGATTAAAAGTGACACTGTTTGCTAACTTTCTCTATTTGAAAAGCACAACCTTTTCGTGCAATGTTGATGAGCACCCCTCATCCAAAATTCACATAATGGGTCCACATTGGTACGTGCAACCAACTTGTCTACAAACAGACCTGGTCCACCTTTTATGGGCAAGCCTGCCATACTTTCAGATCTGACAATATTCTACTCTAGACTATGATTGTCTCCTCCCATTATAGTAGTAATGATCACCTATAATGACTCACCCAACAACTCTATTATAAGAAATTATTATAATCTATGCTCTAAATGAACTTGGAAATTGTACTACTTAAAATAACCCCGTTTAGAGGCAAAAGCAAGGTCCCACTTAATATCGTCGAGTACATGGTCTGTGGAGGGGGATGTACGGAGTTTAACCGAATTATCGTTATTCCTAACGCTCTCACGAATATCAACCCATGATCATATGAATTGAGTAAGGATTACTTACCACTGAACACATCGTTCTTTAACTAAAATACCAACACTTCCCTCCACCAAATGGGAAAAACAAAAGAAAGATGGACGAATCCCATTTCCTTTCACAAGAGACTTACCCAAAATCAACCATTGTGAAAAAAAGACTTGAAAAATGACTATCCACCACCAACACAAACAATAGACAAAACAATATCCCAATCAGAATCAGAATCAGAATCAGAATCATCATACTTTTAGATCCCTTCATCCAACATCCAAAATCAAAAGATCACGGACAAAACAAATAAAGACAATCTTAATCCAACCTTCGTATTGTTCCAAGTGAATATCACGGATTTGGAAATGATATCTCTCTAGGCACCGATCCGCGGCGTCCTTCGATTCCGGGAAACGTCTCTGCAGATCGGCGAGGAAGACTCTGGCGGCGACTCTGGTGGCCGGATCCTCGAGCCTGTCGAGCAGCGATCGAAGGGCGGAGTAGGCGGCGTCGCCGGACTGCTCGCACTGGCGGAGGAAGGCGTCGATGGAATCCGCCATTCCAAGGGAATGAGTGGAGAGACGTGTGGGGACAGTGGTAGACTGGTGGTGGTGTTTTGAGCTTGAGTTTTCTTGGGGAATGGAAGAGGAATGGGATCTATAACTCCTTGAAAAGGAAATGGGAAAGTGGTTAAATGGACATCGGGAGTTGTAATAACTTTCTTGCAACTTTGATCCTTTTCGTTTGCTTTCCTTAATATAGTTTCGCCCCTTGGAAAAACGAAACGTGTTGTAAATGTTAACACTATTATATTTATATCACATTCAAAATATTTTTTTGTCTTTCACATATTTTAGAGGTTATTCAAGGATTTTATCATAAGTTACCTAATCACCTTGATAAGATGATTAAAAATTAAGTGTTAAATACTTTTATAATCTTGTAAGTAGAGCACAAGATGTTTTACACTAAAAGAAAATGTGAATTAATTATGTTGTTACAAGTTAATTTAAACTCTTAAAATGTGAATTTTTCAAACTTTGAATTTTAAAATTTTGATAAAAAATTATTTCACATTTTAGCAACGGATTCCGTAGAAACAATTATATTAAAAAACTATATATATTTCAAAATATTTTATATTTTATAGACAGATTTCATCGCTGATGTGTTAATGTGTGTGTAAACACATATCATTTTCTTATTCAATGTCTTTTGTTTGTATCGGTTTTGTAGTAGTTAATTTGTGTCGTTTTAAATTCTTTTGTCATTTAAAGGCTCAATACTGTCGAGTCTTGTGTTTTCATTATAGATTTGAAGAGTTCAAGATATTTCTGGATAGTGAACTGTTTTGATAATTCCGTGGCTGTTTTGATAATAGTTCATTATAGCTTTAGAGTGTGTTCGAGCTTGTCTGGAGATAAAACGATGAAGAATGCTGAAATGGAGCAAAGTACAATCGTGCATGATGTGCACAACTGTGCAAGATGAAGATTAAATTTTTTTGATCACGGCTTAAGCTTTGGTTGTGCATTAAACACACAGGCCGTCGTGCCTGTCCAGCACGGTCGTGCTTGTTGTCAGATGTGTTTTAACTTTCTGTTTCAAAATTAGCTATTTCGGGGGAGATTAGATATTTTTAGCTCTCCCTACCTTTTGTGAAAAAATCATCTTTCATCCACCAAAAGAAAGTCGCCATCACGCTTCGAGACGTCGTTCTTCACAAAAATCATTGAGAGAATTATCAAGGGATCTATTTGCACTCGTCGTTAATACAACAAAATTAAAATCCCCCACTCAAACAAATAATAGTAGATATGATAAGGTAGGGGTCGATCCCAAGGAGAGAAAAAACAATAATTATAAAGATAAACTCAATTATAAACGTCTCGTGAATGCTTCTTAATCAAAGTACCGTTTCAAGTTGTGGGGATATTTATAATAACTATAAACAAAAAATGATGGATAACTAAGGTTGCAAACAATAAGATAGAAGAGAGTTAGGAACATGTAAATATCACCATGATTCTAGAGCAATAATTGACTTAATCATGATTCAAGGTATAGTGTGAGGTTGTAATTATTATGACATAATAACACACGCACTCACATGAACAGATAGAAAACTAAGCTAGCAACCTAATTCATTCACATGAAATATAGATCCAATCATACCTTATATAACATCAAAGAGTTCAATATTATAACAATATGATATATCAATCTAGGTTAGGCATCAAAGAGTTTAATACGTTAACCTAAATCAGATTTGCTTCATATTAATCATATGGCAGGTTTGATGATGAAAAGATGTTTTTTGAATCGTTGAGTTGATTGTGAGAGGTCACGATGGAAGATGATTTGAAGATGGAGCTTTGCATGAGTTCTTGGACATGATTTGATGATGTTTTCTATATTCCAAGGAGTTGATTTGATGAATTTATCATTTGTGGACGTGTTTATGGTCATTTGGTGTTGTTTCGATGTCAAACGAGGTTGATATGGAGCCGTAATGGTCTGCCATGCATTGTGTAGCGACCATCACAATCAGGCAGTTACCATGCTTTTCACGATCGTTAAAAAGGTAAAGTTCCATACTTGTTCTGTTTTTGTTTGAATTTTGAATTGTTTCTGGACTTGTTGCCATATGTGTTTTAACTTTCTGTTCCGAAATTAGCTATTTCGGGGAAGATTAGGTATTTTTCACTTTCTGTTACGGGTCAAGTGTAACGGCCGTTACGGTCATAAACTTCAAAATTCCAGAGCTACCTCGAGCCTATAATGAATATTACAAGGATCAAAGTTCCAGGTTTATGTTGTTTTCAATTGAATTTCAATTTGTTTTCAGATTTTCTATAAATATCCATGTATTTTCTTTGTTTTAGGTAGAATTAGGATGCCCATTTCCAGAGAGTTTTTGCTCATTTTCACGTTCAAGTCCCGAGGTTTAGGATGCATTTTTCTATGCTTTGGAGTCCGGATCTTGGTGTAGAGGTTTGGATCTCTTTAATTCATCATCGTATCTTCATTCTTCACGTTATATTATCCTTTTTTCTCTGTTTATTTACTGTTTATGATTGTGACGATGCGAGCGAGGATGATGTTTGTGATGACGATAATGATCATGAGTGAGTAAACACCTACTAGGGATAGATGAATGAAATTCTACTTAATATGGATCATGAGATTAAGTAGATCACCAAAACCAAATTCATATAACATAGCCAAGAATTAGGCTCACTGGGGGTGAAATTATATTAACCACTTAAGTATATCAGATAAATGAATGAAATTCTACTTAATATGGATCATGAGATTAAGTAGATCACCAAAACCAAATTCATATATTAATTGATGCACAATGACATAGCCAAGAATTAGCCTCACCGGGGGCGAAATTATATTAACCACTTAAGTATATCAGATAGATATCATATTACTGGAAATAAAGGCAATATGTTGGCAAGAATTATATGTGTTATGTTTGTACCTGTTTAAACAATTTTTCACCATATCTTTTCAGTTTTATTTTCTCAATTATCTCATGGCCTTATAATCATCATTTTAAATTGTCAATATCTTTTTCGCTTCACAATCTTGACCATTTTGAGTTTCCAGTAACATTTTCGCTTCACAATGTTGAACATTGAGTTGTATATATCATATATGTTTTATCCTATTAAAAGTTACAGTGTGTCTCAAAGTATGTTAGAATAAAAAATAGCATGACAACAAATCATAGTACTAGTAACAAACAACTAAAGAACTTATAAAAACATAAATCCGGTACTAATTACTTTCGACCGTATATTAGTACTAAAGTAAATAAAAATTAGGTTGTTTGTCTGAACAACTTCAGATTCTATAATATTTATGATTAACTAGTTTATCAATGCTGTTATTTAATCTGAAAACTAGTTTAATTAACTTATTTGATGACAAAAATCTTCTTACAAATCAACAACTAGTCAAATATAAAAATATGAAAATTTTCTTCATCTAAAGTTGAGTAGGGGGGCGAACTGCCCCACTCGGGATGGTGTGGCTCCGTCCCTGTTGATGCATGAAATCTCATCTTAGTTATCAATATGTTATGAAATCAATTAGTTTAGTCGCTTATTGATATTGCAACCTAGCTATTGATCGCGGTAAATGATTAGAGTAGTAACAAATTAACAATTCAGGATTTAAATTCATTGTCGTGACGTAATTGATTGATTGAATTTGAACATGATAGTTTAAGCTCGTTGTTATTTATGTTCATGTTTGGTACACTCTGTTTCTTTGATTCAACTTATTTAGCTCATTACCGAAACAAGGCTTCTCTCACCATACCTATCATGATTGTGAGGATCATATCAAACACTATTAAGTTTTGTCCAAAATAATACAACTAACCTATATGGACAAATACTATATATACATTGATTCATGCCCCAAGTAGTAGTGTGCAGAAAAGTCCAAAGTGATCTAAGAAAAGATAAACAAAATAATGTGTAAGGAGGGCGACTTTTGGTCTTATGGAGTTTGGTAATAAATGAGGGTAGGAATAAACATAGAGTCAAACAATGAATAACCACATTCTCAATCCCCTTCAAAGCATTGTACTTTGAAAAACGAAGACCCCAAACACATATAGAATACCATGACTTACAAAAATCACCCTTTTTTAGGGTTAAAGAACATTTTTTTTTGTCTTTTCTTCTTCTTCTTCTTTTTTTTTTTTTTTTTTGGATGAAATACACTTCTATAATAAAAATTTTGACCAAGACTTTGCACCTAATGCGTTTGTGCATAACCAACCAATTACACATCGAATGTATCGCCCCATCCCAAAAACAAGCTTTGACTCTTACATACCAAAGGGTTCCTTTTGTAGAGTTAATCATATGATAAAAAATATAGCACATCATCTCTAGATAGAATATATCATATAAACATCATCTCGAACAGGTATAGTACAATCAAAAGAAAAAAAAGTGATAATAGTGGTGGTAAAAAAAAGGTATAATGGTTATGACTATAAAGAATAAGAAAAAATTGATTTAATTGCAAACACTACCCGACTTCAACTCGGATGTGTATAACATAGTCACGACCTAGCTATTTACATTACAAAGGTCTAACTTAATCGTTCACACATCTCGTGTTTAGTTTCACACCCCCTTATGCTTTTGTTAGGGAATTAGTCTAGTGATACTTCAGATAAAATCCCGCCAAGTAATCAAGTGACTTTCATCTTAGGCTATCCTTATTTTCTAGTGTGGCACTATCTCATTTCATTATTTCAAGTTTAAATATGTCTTATTGTTCCTAAGATTCTTGTGTAATTCTATTGTGCAAAAAATCTATGATATTTTCAAACAATTTAATTACTCAAAAACTACACACATACTAACTAATACTCTAGAAAACATAAAAACTAACTCAAAAAGAAAAAAACTCACTCAAAACAAAACTATGTTGCGCCCCCCCCCCCCCCCTCTCCCAAGCTAAACTCTACATTGTCCTCAATGTATAAAACAATAAAGCACAAGGACAAAATAAAATAAAATAAACAGAGAGCTTACCTGCAAAAGGATTCTAAGGATTTTCCAAGGAATTGAGTTTGTCTTCAATTAAGCTGTTTTGATCTCGTATTTCACGAAGTGTAAATCTGATATCTTTCATACGACGCATCACATCTTTCAACGTAATTGCACGAGGTGATGGAATTTTCTCTTGGGCTCTTCTTTCACAATTGAGGCTTCAAATCTTGCACTCTTCAATGGACGTTTCGGAACACATGAAATTGGTTCAGCTTCATAAGGAACATCATTATCTTCTTCATCAAAATCATCGCTCTCCTCATCCTTGGACTCCTTCTCACCTTTGTTTTACTTGTCTTACTCATGGGACGATTCACAAGATCCATGAAAGCACATATCCACATAGGAGGACAAATCAATGATATCATATTACTAGGCATTTCAAGTTTCTTATTAGAATTCGAATGGAAATGAAGCCAATAAGTATCTTTTGAAAATGAAAACATTTTCATACTCAAAATAAAAGCCTCAAATGTGCTCAATTCAAGACCTCCAACCATTTTATCTTTAGACAAATTATAATCAAGTTTTTGAGCTAAAAGAGTTAACAAACCACCAAAAGCTATCACTCGTTTTTTTTTTTTTTTTTTTTTTA
>LIEC01006447.1:0-29175 GCA_001925005.1 Drosera capensis
CCCCCTCCCCCCTCTCATTGATCTCCACCTCACATGCCCATCACCACCACCACAGTCAGCTCCAATTAGCCGCCGTTGTCGTGGCCGTCATCGCCGCCATTGGATGGCGAAGCTGGTGGTGGAAGTGTTGGATGCGAGTGACTTGATGCCGAAAGACGGGGAAGGATCGGCTAGCGCATATGTGGAGGTGGAATATGATGAGCAGAGGCAGAGGACGCGGACCAAGAACAAGGATCTGAATCCTGCTTGGAATGAGAGGCTGATCTTCAGGGTTAATCACCCGGATGAGATGGTGGACAAGACGGTTTATGTGGCGGTGTATAATGACCGGGGTTCCGGTAACGAGAAGAACTTCCTCGGCCGGGTTAGGATCTCCGGGGTGTCTGTTGCCGGGACCGAGGAAGAGAGTGAGGTTCGGAGGTACCCTCTTGATAAGAGAAGACCGTTTTCTCATGTCAAAGGCGACATTGCCTTGAAGATGTATTTGTTGGATGACCCAAATGATGAATTTACGGTTCCAGAGCAGAGGGAGAGTCATGTGCACGAGGAGGTCAAGGAGCGGGACGAGGACGAGGACGAGCAGGGGGCTCCGCTGCAAGAGATGAATACGAATGCGAGTGTCGGTGATCAAGAAGAGAGCAGGAATCATGACAGGAATAAGAAGAAGAACAAGAAGGAGAAAGAAGTGAGGAGTTTCTACTCTATACCACAAGCCAATGTACATACTGATAATCCTACTCATGCGGTTCCACCGGAGAGACCACCCCCGGTGGAGATCAGGACGGATTTCATGAGAGCCGGCCCACCTGGCCCACCGAACACCATGTTCATGCAGGTTCCACCCAGGAGGCCGGAGTTCGAGTTGGTCGAAACTCGACCTCCTGTGGCGGCACGGATGGGATACAGAGGAGCTGATAAGATGAGCAACACTTATGATCTGGTTGAGCAGATGCAGTATCTGTATGTAAGAGTCGTGAAAGCTAGAGATCTTCCTGATATGGACACAGCAGGCGGGTTAGATCCTTATGTGGAAGTGAAGCTTGGGAACTATAAAGGCATAACAAAGTACTTTGAGAAGAATCAGAACCCGGTTTGGAACAAGACCTTCGCCTTCTCCAAGGAGAAGTTGCAGGCTCACCAGCTCGAGGTGACGGTGAAGAATAAGGATGTCGGGAAGGATGCTTTCGTCGGTAGAGTTGCTTTCGATCTCGCTGAAGTGCCTATCCGAGTGCCGCCTGATAGTCCCTTGGCACCACAATGGTACAGACTAGAAGACACGAGGGGAGACAAGAGCAATAGAGGGGAGATAATGCTTGCGATTTGGCTCGGAACACAAGCTGATGAGGCGTTTCCAGAGGCATGGCATTCGGATGCTCACTCGATTGGCCACCAAAACCTCGCCAACACGAGATCGAAGGTCTATTTCTCCCCAAGGTTATACTATCTTCGAGTCAATGTGATCGAAGCCCAAGACCTCGTCCCCTCAGAAAGGGGACGCTTGCCCCTAGGAGTGGTCAAGGTACAGGTAGCCAATCAGATGAAAACCACAAGAATGCCACCGATGCCATCGATTAACCCAATGTGGAACGAGGAGCTTCTGTTCGTGGTGTCAGAGCCGTTTGAGGATTTCATCGTCATAAGCGTTGATGACAGGGTTGGACCAGGGAAGGATGTGATCTTAGGAAGGACATTCATACCAGTGAGGGAAATTCCTCAGAGGATTGATTCTGCCAAAATCCCTGACGCTCGTTGGCTCAACCTATTCAAGCCTGCATCCCCAGAGGAAGAAGGGGAGAAGAAGGAAGTTAAATTCTCGAGTAAAATCCACCTCCGCCTCTCTCTGGATTCGGGATACCATGTCCTTGATGAGTCCACCCATTTTAGCAGTGATCTCCAGCCATCAGCAAAGATACTACGAAAGCCAAGCATCGGCATCCTGGAACTTGGGATACTTAGTGCTAGAAACTTGTTGCCGATGAAGGGGAAAGAAGGGAGGCTTACAGATGCTTACTGTGTAGCAAAGTACGGGCATAAATGGGTTCGGACGAGGACACTTCTTGACTCGTTGGCTCCTCGATGGAACGAACAATACACCTGGGAAGTCCATGATCCTTGCACCGTCATCACCATTGGGGTCCTGGACAACTGCCATCTCAATGGCGGCAAGGAAGATGCAAGAGATCAGAGGATTGGTAAAGTGAGGATAAGACTATCGACTCTTGAGACTGATCGTGTGTACACACATTACTATCCTCTATGGGTACTTCAACCATCTGGTTTGCAGAAAAATGGAGAGCTTCAGTTGGCAATAAGATTTACCTGCACAGCTTGGATAAATATGGTGACTCAGTATGGGAAACCCCTGCTCCCAAAGATGCACTATGTCCAGCCAATACCCGTTAGGCATATTGATCAGCTCAGGTATCAGGCGACACAGATCGTAGCAGCAAGACTAGCCCGAGCGGAGCCCCCACTTCGAAAGGAGGCCGTGGAGTATATGCTCGATGTTGATTACCACATGTGGAGCCTCAGGAAAAGCAAGGCCAACTTCCAGCGCATGACTTCACTCCTCTCCGGCTTGTCATCCATGTTCAGATGGTTCAACGATGTATGCCGTTGGAGGAACCCGGCGACGACAGTTCTTGTTCATGTCTTGTTTCTGATTCTGATCTGCTACCCAGAACTGATTCTACCGACCATATTTCTGTATCTGTTCGTGATTGGGGTTTGGAACTACCGCTTCAGGCCTCGGCACCCACCCCACATGGACGCTCGACTTTCTCAGGCAGACACTACGACCTTGGAAGAGCTGGATGAGGAATTTGACACGTTCCCGACATCTCGACCTACGGACATAGTCAGAATACGGTACGACCGAATGCGAGTTGTGGGAGGAAGACTGCAGACGGTTATGGGGGATCTTGCAACACAGATGGAAAGGTTTCAAGCTTTACTTAGCTGGAGAGATCCTAGGGCTACCGCTATCTTCATTATCCTATCCTTGATTTCCGCCGTTGTGCTTTATGTCACTCCATTCCAAGTGATAGCGTTGCTGTTCGGCGTATACTGTCTCCGGCACCCTCGGTTCAGGATTAAGCAGCCATCAGTGCCTGTCAATTTCTTCAAGAGACTACCAGCCAAGGCAGATATGCTTCTGTAGCAGACTAAGATTCAGCGTCAGTTCTCAGCAGCAAATTATCAACTTCAAATAAAATAAGAGAGGGCTGTGTAATATTCTTTCTCACCCGTCCCAGAAGATCTCGTTCTCCAAGACTTCCCATATTCCTGAAATGTACAAGCAATCGCAGGAAATGATAAACGCATGATTCGTTACGAAAAAGTGCTGCTGCTACATAATCACCTGCTAGAAACTCCTGGTTTAGCTGAGCTGTTGAACTATAGTTGCTCAATACACAGCGAAAAAATCATTAGCAACAGGAAAATTGGTTAGGGTAAGTGCAAATACAGTCAAATCAAAGTTCAAGTACGATAGTAGCATAGAGGAAAATAAAATGACCAAATGAAATTCTTTCTTGTATTACAAAATTTGGGCACCCGCACCAGTTTTCTACATAAAACAAGACATGAAGTGAGGATGCTTCTTAGTAGCCACCCAACCATGTCGCTGCTTCTGCTTTCAGTCTGCTTGCTAGTCTTCGTGAGGATGGCATCATCAGCATCCGTGTTGCTTTCCCCTCTACAACTGCATGATTCAGGCTCCTTGGAACATCCACAAGTATCATTCACACAAGCACTTGGGGAACAACTCTCCTTGTCTACATTTGAAGCCAGAACTGCCCCTTCCTCTTTGAGAATCTCAATGACCTCGCCTAATACAGACCATCTCCCAACCGAAATTATTCTAACTACTGCTGAATTACCTAGAAGAATTTCTGGACCAGCTACTAGAACCTGTACGTACCCTTTGGGGTGTCCAACCTGGTATCAGGAAGTTCAAGTCAGGAAAGAAGCAGCAATGGACTTACAGGACACAGAATTCAATGAGTGCAAATAACGACTCATAGAGAGAGCAAAATCCATTTTACCAAATGTACTCCGTCTGCTGCAACATGAGTAATCCATATTCTCTTTACTTGGCCTTCTATTCCATCATATGGGGTAAATGATTCAAAGACAGCAGTTAATTCACGGCTGTGCTTCTTCACAGCAGCACTTGGGACCTTTTTCATCTCGCAGCAGGAGTACCTGCAGTAACGAAGGAAAAGGTAGAGACACACTTTACTGGATACAGTATGAACTATGATAAAAATACAGGATCTAATTCTGACTCAAAGAGGACAAGTCTATAATCTCCTCCATAGTACGCTAAACAAATACTCCCTGCGTCCCTCTATTTCTGTATCGTTTTGACTTTTCACGTGTGCCAAATATAGTTTTTTTTTGTAAATTTATCGTGAAACATCAATAGGACATGTATTCATACGAATATAATAATATAAAATACGTATATGTTGCAAAATATATGGAACTGAGGGAGTAATAATATGGATCACTGAATTAGATTTAGGATAGGAATGCGAGCATCAGGAAATTTCTGTCAATACTGATGATGTGAAAACACATGGATCCGAGACAAATAACAAGGAGAAAAAAATAACAGAGAAGGGATAGCAACATACCAGGCCGGGGATAAAATTGTGAAATATGAACTTGGGCAAACTTGTAATCTTTTATAAGCTCAACCATTTGAGAAAAATCCTCATCTGTTTCACCTGTTTAATTCAAAAAGCAATGATTCTTTTGTTTACATACATTTAGGCGAAAAAAATTCAAAACAGGAAAACACAGAATGTACTGAAGAAACCACTAAACCATTCTTATCCACTATAAATTTTTTCAAAAGCTATAACCAAGATGAAAGCTAATGACTAAAAAGGCCTTCGCAAGAATGATCCTTAGATGGCATTAACTGGTGGCACTTTTGGGACAAAAAATTCATCCACGAAAAGAAAACCTCACTTACTGACCAGGAAATCCGCAGATGATATCAGTTGCAATCTGCATGCCAGGCACAAGCTCAGTCAACGTATCCACCACTGTTCTGAACTCCTTCACAGTATATTCCCGGTTCATAGCCTAATACAACACAATTAGCATTTATAAAAAACCCAGGAGCAGTACATTCTGAAGTAAGAAGGAAGACTATAAACCATTGTTTCCATTCACAGCCAGCAAAAGGTAGAAGCATCCAGGTCCAAACTGAGAAAAATTGCACAAGAAAAGAATAACACTGACTAAAGAATCGTGCATACACTTAATACAGCATCACTCCCAGATTGAACAGGCACATGAAGGAAGGAATAGACACATGGGTGATGCAGGACATCAGCAATTTCTTTCAGGTGCTCAAGAATGTAAGGTGGGTTTGTCATCCCGATACGCAGCATTGTGCTTCCAGTTGATGGGAGTTCAGCAACAATGGCGTTCAATAGTATAGGAAGATTCACACCTATGTCTCGACCTGCAAATCAAGATGATAAAGATAATCCAAATAAATAGCCATTGAAATACTGATGAAAAGTACCAAAAAAATAAGAACCCAAGACCGCTTCTCAGATGTAGAGATTAGAGAAGATCCTCCATAGTTCTCACAACTGCATAGAACAGATGGTAAATACCATATGCTCCCGTATCTTCACTGCTCAACGATATCTCTTTGACTCCCTCATGAATGAAAGTTCTCACACGTCCAACCTGTTAACATGTAATCAGTTTATTCACTGACAGAAAGTCATTTGTTTCCTTAACTTGGCTATATAATTATCATCTAACTAAAAACACATTAAACAAGATAGTGTCACAGGAAAAACTCACTTACAAGGCTGTCTACGGTATAGCTTCCCAAGTGCCCGCGCATGCTTTGTCTTGCAATAAGTACAAGCACCCAGACAACCAACATTGATGGGAAGAATCCCAACGAACCTATTTTTTGCTCACCTGTTAAAAAAATGGACTTGGGCATCCTTAGTTTACTAGAGGTAGAAAGCAAAAATATTCACCCACTAAAGCAATAAGGATTATAATCCTATCAAGAAATGTACGGGAAAAAGATTGGCAGTTTGTGATTCGTACCTTTGGAACATCAAGTGCTGGTAGGGTTTTGCGGTTTAACAGCCGCACCTCATGACCTTTTAATGTTTCTTCCACTACTTCTACAACACGGTCAATTTGTTGAACCCCAACTATGCTGACTCCTTCCAGCTCCTTCAAATTTCGACTTGCTTGAGGCACACATCCTGCCACTACCAAGGGTTTCTTCGCAGCTCTACCTTTTGAAATTATAGTATCCATCACAGATTGGCTGGGTGATTTAACTGTGCAGCTACATCGAAGCAGAAATTTAATCAGGACACGCCCATGATGGAAGCCACCGTTGCAGCATTATGATTTCAGAAAATTGGATATAAGCATAGATGACATCTCATTGCCGTTATTTTAACAACTAAACCAGAAGATACATTGAGGAATCAAATAATCATCAAGCAGAGAAAAAAGACTCACGTATTAATCAGCCATAAGTCTGCATCTTCAGGAACATCACTCAACGCATAACCGTATGCAGAAAGCTGCCCCGCCATATACTCACTGTCACTCTGCCAGAACGACAAGGGAACTTCGTTCACATGTATAGACTAGTTAACTGCAAAACTTGCATGATACCTAAGAATGTCTAACTTACTTCGATGAAAGTAACTGCCAACCAAGTTTAGCACATCTGCTCTAAAAATATCCAAAACATATTCCAGATCTTTCCAGCACTACAAATTTACAGGATATCCTAGACAACAATTCTGAATTGTATTTTCGGTTTTCTTCATACAGAATTCAAATTTTATCGAGTTACATTTGTATGGAAATGAGCAAGAGTTGAATATATCTAGAGTATATCTAGAATTGTAACTTCTAATAAGAGTTGAATATTACAAACTCGTACACTTATAAAAATAACCACACTTCAATTGTATTTAGCACTCATAATTTACACCGTATTTTATTTGAAAACACTCTACAAATACACACTTAATTTTCAAGAGTCTTCCACTTACGAAACTCTCTAAGTTTTTATGGTACATAACAATGATACAAATGACTTCCCTATATAGTAGTAGCATAACTAAACTTCTTTTTAGGCTACATGAACTTCTTCTTACGCTAGCTAAACTTCTTAGGTTAACTAAGTTTCTTACTCTTGAAATTTTCATTATTATCTTTCTTAATTCAAAAAAAGAGGTTAGTCTTAGAATAATTTTGTTGACTAGGAAATATGGTTAGGGAGATTAGGAGGAGTATTATTCAACACTCCCCTTTGTTGAATGTTAGGAGGGAGATTAGGAAATAATTTTGTTGACCACGCGCTTCCCTTTGTACTCGGATACGTCATGAAACTTCTTCTTGTTTTTCGTCATGTGATTAGAACAACTAAAATCTAAGATCCAATCATGGTTGTAGTTAATCATCTTGTTGTTGTTGACACCCGCATGGGCCATCTCTTCTACAGGTTCAGCAATACAAGAAGTTGCGAGCTCTTATTCTTCTATCGCCACGGATACTTGGAAATCCCATTCTTCTTTGGAATTTCCTTTACTTTTACTAGAAGAAGCAAAGTTATCTCTTTTGGATTTCCTCCAACAGTCGCGAGCAAAGTGTCATTTCCTTCCGCAGTTAGAGCATTCTTCATTTTGACGCTGTTTTTGCCCGTCACCTTGAGCTCCCCCTTGATTAGAGCTTCTCTTGAATTGAGAATTCCTCCAAAACTGCTTCTTTTACCAGCCTCTTTACTGACATGATTTTCTTCTTGCATCTGTTGAGCGTCTTGGTTGGTGGAGCTCTCTTCAGTAATAGAGACTCAAGATATTTGCTTGTCTAGAGCTTCCTGGTTTGTCAAAATACTCTCCAACTCTATGAGAGTTGGCTGAGTGGCCTACCCATGGTTTGCTGTAATAAGATCATCGAATTCTGTTTTAACCGATGAATAATGATCCTCCTCGTACGAGGATCACTGATTGGATTCTCTACATCTAATTTAGTAATCTCTTCATATAAAGTTTTCACTTTAGTGAAGTACTCGCTTATGGTCAAGTCTCGTTGTAAGATTGATATAAACTCATTCTCGAATTAGTGAAATCGGGCATCGTTTATTTTGATGAATAAGGTGAGTAGAGTGTTTCATGCTTCCTTGGACGTCTTAGCATTCTTGATTTTCTATAAAAACTCATTTTCCACAAAGATAATAAGAGCGAACATCACCTTATCAGTTTTGACCTTTCATTTTTTAAGGTCGTCCTCCGGCTCTTTTGATGGTGTTGCATGAGGCCTGTCAATAATCTTCTAGAGATTTTAACCGAAAAAGTAAAACTTCATTCTGATACTCCTAGTGCTGTAGTTATTGCTATTTAATTTCTCAACATTATTAATCGAGGTGTTAACTTCTGTCATAATGACTTAGTAAAAATATTTTTACAACAGTACTTATATTTTACATTTTTAAATTGGAATAGTAAAAATATTTTATGCTAGGAACTTTATTTTTAATAGATTGATAAAATTTATTTATCGAGTCTAGTAAAAATAATATTTCATCAATTGCATACCCCCGTCGTTGTTTTGATATCACTGGTTAAGAAATTGAATCATTAGAAGTAAAATATAGAGTCATTGGTTCTCTATTTCACACTCATGAAACAGTACTAGTAGTTTTTTATTGGTTTGCTCAAGTCTTGTGATAGCAAAGTTCAAAGTTATTCTCATGAATAGTCGAGGTCTTACAAAAGAAATATCGTGTATTTATGGATATTTTGCAAGTGGTGAAATTATTTTGGTGGACTGGACTGGAATCAATGAGTAATATAAAAAGGTGTGGCAAATAGATGACAATTAAATATTGGTCTAGAAATTAAATTAGACTTTACAAGTCAAATCTAGATTAAGAAACAAAATGAACAAAAATAAATAAAAATTGAACATATCCACATAATCCGGTCAATTATCCGATATGGTAGGCAACTTATAAGATATTGTAATGTACGCAGTCGTATTCTTAGTTTTATATAGAGAGCTTATTTCTCGATGTTCTTAGATATCTAACCCTTGACCTCATGTCTTATGGTTTGGAGGTAAGCGATTTATCCCTGACCTCACAAAACCTTAATCAAAAAATTAAGAATCATTGATAGCTTGTATCGAAGTTGTCTTTCTTATGTTTGGAAATGTTTACGCAGAGCCTGATGCAGAAGTTTGAAGAGGAAAAAGAGCAGCGGACGTTGAAGGATAACGAGGAAGAATGGATGGGGTTTGAAGGCGGGATTCCAGTAACTGCCAATCTCGTATGATCCGAGCCTGCTAGATCTGGCAGGCTCGATCCCATGTTGTACAAGATGTGTAAATAAGCTGATCGCCTGCTAAACTCAATTCCTATACAGGAATTATTTGTACATTAGCATCATTTATGCCTGTAAATAGCTTCATAAATCCATGTGATCTTGAAAGAAGCAGAAATGTATATACTTGTCTCCTTCCATTGATCAAATGGACAGTGAAAACTACCTTGATATGGTGTTCATGTGCATTTCTCTTTCATATTACATACGCACAACAACTTTCATAAGTTGTGTTACATCATTATCAGTAATATTAACTATCGAGATTGGTGCTGGACAAGTGTCGTAGATGAGGTTGTGGGAGAGTCGACGGTACATCTAACATTCTTGTTTGTCTTTTTCTAAAAGAAAATTTCGAAGGATTTTCTTTGGTCAACGGAATAGCCCGTAGACCCGGATCACCCTTTAAACCAACTTTCGTTGACGAGCTCATCACCACAAAATAGCTGGGCACTGACGATCCCCATTAACATTCTTGTTTGTCAATTGCTTGTCGAGACCCTAATAAACTTGAGAATTCAATTAATCAAGGAGCAATGATCATTTGTGTAGAGCATGAATTCGTTTGATAGCATGTTTGTGACACAACAAGGATAATTTAATTCCAATAACGAGGAACGACATTAGTGTGTGAAGTTTACAGCTATTTGGTATAAATGAATAAAATCACAGGGAAAACGTTAGTTGAAGAAACGAGACCGCAACAAACCGATCCACACACTTCAAAACCAAGAAAGCAAACAACGTCCCATTTTTCAGATCTCCGTGAAATTCAGGTACTCTTGGAACCCTAATTTTTCTTCGATTGTCGCAATGTGATCATCCTAATCGAAATCTTCCATCAAAAGAAGAAAAAGAAAAAGAACGAAATGGATATACATAATCCCATCAAATATGGGGCATACTTGCAAAACAGGATTTTATGATATCCTCAGAAATCGAAATCATCAATCGATCCAATCGAATTCGCAGTTTAGTTTTTTTTTCCCCTTGGATTCGTTGTTTTTTCTGTTATGAAATCGGTGATTTCGATTTCGAGTCAGATCTCGGGAAACTATGACATCACTGCGGTTGATTTGGAAATTTTAAAGTTCTTTTGGGCATTTCTGATTTTTCATAGTGTGACAAGATCATGTTGTGTATGGGGCGTTGAAGAAAATGATCACAGAAGCGATAGGAATGTGATTGAATTCTGAAAACATGAAGTGGAAATGGGGCTTGAGAAGCTGATCTATTTTCGATGAAGTGGTGCCTCGAGAACTCGACAGGTTATGTTCGAATGTATATGCAAATTTCGAATGTATGGGATGTTTAGTGTAATACCTCAAAAGGTTGAGTTTAAAGGTCTTGATAAGATTATCCATACCAACAAGTTGCATTTTTCTTTTCGATAGCTATCTCTTTAGAACTCAGTAGTTAAGCCCCCCTTGGAAGTTTCGCAAGGTGTGTACGAGTGAGGTCAAAACACACTGAAAAGACTATCGTTGGTCCATGGGGACAGTTGTCTGTCTAGAAAACGGTTCATGGTAACAACCCAATAACAAGGATTGGTCGGGATGTTACATCTAGTCTTCCAGGTATATGTGCACTAGGAAGTTGTAATTAGCAGTTTGTGTCAGCCAATATATCTATCAAGATGAGGAATGCTCGACTGGGGGCTGACATTCTGATCTGATTTTCTGGACTTAAAAAAAAAATTGATGTGCTGATCTCTGTATGCTTTAGTTGAACTTTGCAGATGCCAGTGATTTTGTAGAGTTATCAGTTGAGTGATTAATCCAGGTCCCTCGAACTCCTTTATGGGATTTAAAGAGTGAACGATTCATCAAATAGATGTAGGTGGCTTAATCAATCAAAAGTGGAGAGAATGTGACCTGTTCTTACCATCTATCTGCTGTTTTTTTTTTCATTGAATCAAAAATGCGCTTCTCGGGCAGGCTCGTAATGCTCTTATGCATGTATTTCTTCGGTCTAAATGTTCATGTGAACTATTGTAGAATACTTCCTTCGACGTGTGATTCTCCTCCTGTTTCATTCTCATGTCTTAGCTAGTTCCACTGCTATGGATTCCATCAAAGGCCAGGAAAGCATTCAGGTGCTGTTGACTGCAGAACAAGAGGCGCAAAAGATCATAGGCGATGCTAAAAACAGTAACAAATCCTTTTCACTCACCCCTTTCGAACATACAACTACCAACCTCTGGCTTTTTCATCTCAATTTTAACATTGACAAAACATCTTCTTTTTCTGCTTTTCTTGACTTTCTGTTTTGCTCCTGTCTTTATGAATTTTAGTGAAGATGCAAAGGCTAAGGCAGGCTAAAGAAGAGGCAGAGGAAGAGATTGCTCAATATCGCGCACATTTGGAAGAAAAACATCAAAGGAAAATATCAGAGGTTTGACCCTTTGATTTGTTGATTAGGCGGAGGGAATGTTCAATTAAATTGCCTTCAGAGGGTGTGCCTTTTCCTTATTGCTATTGTCTTGCCTTCTATTCGTCAGTCACCACGCTACTTATTGGTAGCCAGTCTTTTGATTCCTGCACATTGCAATCCTCCTATGAATATGTTTTCTGCGAGTTCAATTTTGTTTTCATGGCAATGCACATATTATGCATTTGTGTGATTGCGATCAGTCCAACTTTTCTGGTTGTTCTGCTTGCTTTTATTTAGAACTAAAGGTTTCCGGTTCTGCATGACCTTTTCTCCGGCATGTTGCAGAGTAGTGGGAGTTCTGGCTCAAATGTGAGAAGGCTCGAGGAAGAAACTAACATAAAGATTCAGAGCTTGAAGGACTCAGCTTCAAGAGTTTCGCCTCAAATTGTCGCTCTACTCAACAAGTATGTCACTACAGTCACACACTGATCAGAAGGTAATCCTCTTTCAAGCACTCATTTTTTCAGTTCGAATTGGGAGAATCACATGTATGTATGATGAGATCAAGGTTTTAGTTTATTATTGTTTTGCGAAATCATGTCCCTCTATGCAATGGGTTGTTTGTGTGCAGCACGCAGTGGACGATTGAACAAAAGTGTGGACTGAGGATGCAACTGAATAAATATTCCAAGACCTGATTAGCTTCTTATGCTGGATAGAATTTCTTTCTTCTTTACAGATCTCGTGAACTTGTCCGATGGCTGATTTGTTGAGCCGATACACGTTCATTTAGACTACGTCTGCATGCACAATTGCCACCGAACAAGGCAAATTTTTGAGTTTCTCCTTGCCAGTTCCTAGACCATCATATTGTTGAAAGTTCAAATGTTTTTCAGTAGTTTGCAGAATGTGTTCCCCATAATCTTTTGTTTTGGCTGGTCTTAACATGTACTGACGACCCTTTCATTCATGATGCTATTGGAACACTGTTGAATTAGATGTCTATGTGGTTGCTTAAATTAGATGTACTGATATTTAGATGTTGCATACTATTATATTAATATCACGTTATAACAGGACAAATAAACAAAAGGAGGTCACGAGGTACACTTTAAATACACAATTACTCATTCAGCGTCTAATTACCTGTTTAAGATGAGCATGCTGGTGGTGAGATACAAAAACAGTGAAATGCCTCCGACTGTAGAAGTAGTAGGGGTTGTGCGATATTATTGTTTAAAATAGGAGAAATTAAAATCGATAATAGAAACAGAAAATCAATAACGAAAATAATTTTTTTTTGCTAAATAATATGATTTTGTGTAAAACAATATTAAATATTATACTCAAATGAAATAAGAAACAAAACCAAAAGACCATTTTTTTTGGTTCTGATTCTGTTTCGTTTTTTTTTTAAAATAGAAAGCAAAAAAACAACAGTCATATAAAAAACTTTTATTTTATCAATAAATAAAATAAAAACAAAAATCAAGAAACAAAATTGATGCCAAATAGGCCGTAGAGAAAAATATTGGTAGTACTGTAGTTTTTTTTGAAATATATTGTTTCATTTCATAAGGGAGTGTTTATTATTGTTATTCAAAACTGAAAAAATCAAAACCAATAATAGAAATAGAAAACATATAACGAAAGCTAAAATCATTTTATAAAATAAAATATTTTGTGTAAAGAAATCTTAAATGTTGAAGATAGAAACAAATAACCATTTTTCTGGTTTTTGTCTCTATTTCATCCATTTAAAAACGAAAAACAGAAAAACTAAAATAATAATAAACAATTTTATTTCATTAATCAATAAAAAAAATGATATTCCCTCCATCGAGTTCTTTCTGCTGGAAGAACGAACAAGGATGAGCCTCTAGTTAGGTGGTCGTTTCTGCCCCTTGTGCTAGTAGGCAACACCTTCAGCCGCACTTACTGATACTGATTCGAGACCTTGGCAGAGGTCCTGGTGGTGTCCCTGATGAAGTATTCAATTGTGTATAAATCATTGTAAATTCTAAAGCTAGAAACGAAGAAAACGTGTTCCATTTTGCGAAGCTCGATTATAATAGCTAATCAGAGTTTTTCATCACTGGCAACAAGTAGGTGATTATTTTACTACTGTGGTCTAAACTGTTCTGGGTTCTCGTAGCCATGTTAGATACTTTTGAGCTCAAAACCAGCATGGTTTTCTTGAGCATGGAGCTTAAAGTCCTGTCAAGAATCATAGCAGTAATTGTGAAGCATATGCATAAATTTAATGTTAGCAAATTTTTGCAGAGTGAACCATTGTACACTGTTCTCCAATTTTTAGATGGTTTGGCACATTGTCTGGCGGAATAAAGAACAAATCATTAGTCAGAGCGTCCAACGGATTAGTTTTCACCGCATTCTTACAATGCAGCAGTTAGTTATATTCCACAGCCTGGCTACAAGTATTCTGAATCCTAGGAAATACCAACACAAAATTTACAACAGAAGATCCAGCAACACGCGAGCTTTTGTGAAAGAACCAGCAGAGCAGTTGACCGTTACTATCGTTCCTCCATATGCAGAACATACGAATCTGATTTTAAGTTATATGGCCTCAGAAGCATTTCCGATGGACGATGGCCGGACCATTCTCATCATAGTCTGCCTTTGTTATGTGCTGGTTCTGAGGGAAGACAACCTTGGCAAGTATGGCACCACCCATCCATGCTTGATACATTGACAAGTTTTCTGGCATATACTCCGGAGGCTGCAATGCAGATTTACAAGATGAAGCAAAAACAGAAACAAAACAGCCGTAGCACTCGTACACAAAAACCACAGAGGACAACATAAAACCGAACAAAAAAGGAATGAGAAAAATTAATGTTAGGTTTTCACAGTGAAACCACACCTTTACAACAGAAGGATGAATGGCTGATGAACTCAAAATAGCTTCCTTCTGGAATCTGTTCTCAAAACCTGTAAAAAAAGATACTCCCTTCATATGAGTAGGAATCCAAAACAGACGTTGCAACAAGAAAAAAACATCAATGAGCAAGCGAGAAAGTAATCTTCAACTTATGCACCAGAAGCCAGGTGGTAAACAAGGTAGCTCACCAGCCATTGCAGTCGTTCCACCACAAAGAACCGTGTTCTCAAGCAACTGTCGGTGATTCTCAGAAGATATACTTGATATACATCGAACCAGCTGCTCAACTATTCCATGAGCCTCAAGACCTAATATAGAAGGTCGGAATAAAGCTTCTCCCACGGCATATCTCTCTCTCCCAATAGTTATCACCTAAGTATATCAGCCAGAAAAGTTAAGATATCTAAGGAGGCCCAGACACCAGACACCAAACCATAAATTCAAGAACAATGCTTACGGACCTGTCCATCTGGCAGAGTGTGCTCCTCATTCGGACATGATACCTTAGTTTTCTCATAAGCTAGTTCATCATCAGCACAAATTGCAAACTGCTCTTTGAGAGATTCAACATCCCTAAGGTTTAGATTAATCATAGGATTGGATTTGGTCAATTCCTGGAGAAGCAAATTGGTTAAATCAGCACCACCTATGGAGAATCTTCTTGACGCGATGTAATGAACTGCTCCTTCAATCACTGGTGCAATATCTGATGATGACAAATGATTAGAAGGAAAATACCTGAGTTATGAAAATAAATAAAGGGATATATTCAAAAATGGTACTACTTGATAGCAAGAGTGGCTATAAACCTGAAAGTTTCTTATTGATTGCAAGAAAGTAATAGGAGAAGATTAATTACTAGAGAACTTCAAAACAAAATTGCCAATAACGTACCAATTTTCCCATGACCTACATCAACCGAGCAACCAGAAATGCGGCCAGCTGCATAGAGAGACAATACAGGTTGCTCTGTAGCATAGAAGCCAGACACATTGAACTTCTCAAACATCAATTGGACCAAATGTTCTCTGAGAGCCTGTTAAAAGAAAGGTAATCAAGTTTAATAGCATGTCGTACATACGAGCTCCTAAAAATTCAAGGGAAGGAACATTTTACAAAAGAAGCAGCCAAGTCAAAGTTCATAATACAACTTGACGGAAGCCAACATGGCCAAAGTTTCATTGCTATCAAGACATTAACGACGCTTAAAAGTGAAAACCTCAAGACAAAGACAAGGAAAAAAATCATGTAGGACCTTTGGAGTAAGAAGGGGATCAGTGAATAGGATCTGCCCTTCATTACCAATCTCCCACCCGAGGCTTGCGTAGAGAACATGATGCAGAAGATCTTCAATTGCATCCCAGTCTTTAATGAAGCCTCTCTCAACTGGATCAACAGTAACTTCCTCGTATATTGAATTATCATCGAATGACTCATCTTCAGGCACTCTCTTCATCTGAGTAGGAATAATCTGAGAAATTCAAGAAGTTAGATCTCATTTAATGGGAGGGACATGGATCAATTATAAAATAAACAGATGGGAAAATGAATTATATGTAGCACGATTTCTTTTCATGTACGCTGCTAAGAAACCACCATTTCCATCTCCCACAACTATAGATTGATAAGAAGGACGAATGCAAGAACACGACGTTTAAGAGCTTGGTCTTTCCATGAAGGAAGTTACTACCAAGCATATAAAAAAAGTAACCTTCTGTCAAACATCATCTCAAGTGACATTCTGCCGAATGCCACATAGCTACGAAGAATTTAAGAAATACCTGAACAAATACTTGATGAGCAACAGCCCTTGCTGTGCTCATTGTCATAGGTCCAGACCAAGAAACCATGAGACGAAATCCCCAACCTAGACAAGTTTCTTCTCCTAATAACTCCAAACGCACAGGCAACATGTTCCCTAAACCCTAGACATAAACCTTGAATTCAAACCCTAGATTTCATTAGCCACTTCCTTGTGAAAAGCACAAGTTCAAGCCGAATAGCTTCCTTCATAGTTTCAAAACCTCTGAACCTAAACCCTAAACACTAAACACTAACTTAGCAGAAAACATGCTTTCTAAATCCCCAAGATCAAAACCAACAATTCCAACCCCAAAAACATCAACTGCCCTCAAATCCCCACAACACAATGACCCAAAAACACGCTCCCTTTCAACAACTCAAGCTCAATAAAACCCAAACTGGAACTACCCACAAACAAATATATCCAAATGATATCTCACCTCTCGGCCCCCTCAAAGATCTACAAAAACTGAACATACCAAGATGACAAAAAAATCGCATTTTTTTACGAGAATAATGTAGAGGGGGGAAAGAGTGGGTGTACCAGGGAAGGTGGGTGGTCGGGGAATGCGAGTCCTGCTTTGAGGAGCTTCGATCCCAAGTCTACCACCACCGCCTCCATTGTTGGCCGAGCAGCGGCGACGGAGAAGAAGCAGAAGATTTGTCACCGGCAGTGAGCTCTCTCGCCGGGAGGAGAAAGCTAGGGCCCAAAACTGCTAGGCTGGAAGCACACCATGATATACAGAACGTTTTTCTTTTTTCATTTTTTTGTTTGTAAATCATTTTTATTTTTTATTTTTTAATCAAATATTAGTTTATTTTTTATTCAGGATCGTAGGGGCTAGACTAATTACAGTTTATAGACTGCATTTTTTCTCACAAATTTTAAAAATAACCGTTGAGATTTTAAAAAAATGGATTTCAAAATTTAGAAACGATAATCTTTTAAAATCTGTGAAAAGGCTTTAGCTTGCTACTGTAGTTACTATAATCTATTTATCCTGTTTTTAATTTTTATTTTTTCTGAAAGGAAACAAAAAATTACTATTGAGTTCAAAAAAAATGTCGAGTAAAGGCACAAAACAATGGAAATTCTAAATATAGTTTGGTATCGTTTATTGTTTTTCTTTTTATTATGTTTGATATTAATTTTTTATCTTAAACGGATGAAACAGAAACGAAAAAATGATTTTCGGTTTATGTTTTTTATTTCATAGAGTACTTTACTCAAGAACCCTTTGAGGAAAAAAATCATTTTATTACATGAAGTGTTTTTTGTTTTGATTATTGATTTTTTATTTTTATTTTTATTGATTTTGATTTTCATAAGGGAATTTATCTATAAGTCCAACGAAAGTTCTTTCTGCAAGGACATTATTCTGGATGATTGGAGTTCGGTCAAGTGATTTTACAACTTCAACTTGGTCTATGATTGCATATACATGTCGAACGGTTAACATGCTTGGGAAAAATGAGTTGTTGATAGAAGACAGGAGAGAGTGATGACAATATGCAAGTTTCATCCTTGGAACCCAAGCAACGCCGCTGTCACTTCTTGGCAGTAACATTATAACATCTCAGTGGCAAAATCACATTCAAAAGACCGGATTGCTTCCGCTCTGCTGATAGAACTTCCAGACAACTGCCGCAATGTTACAGTAATCCTACGTCAGAAAGCAGTAAACATGAATCGCAAACAACAAGCGTCGATGCATTGGGATGCAAACGAAGAAGCTAACGACATAAGAGTCGTTTAAGACTAAACGAGATCCACTACAAACACTTTATACAGCCTGAGAACTAACTAGAGAAAAAACCCAGCATCCATCTGAGTACACAATCTGGATCCCTTTCCAGGAGTTGAAACATATTTTACAGACTACAAGTTAGCAGGTAAAAGACGCCAAGCAAACACCCATGTCAAACGGGCTGCTTAGAGGTACACAGCGGACAAAACGGTACCTCTTTGCGTTGGAAGGGATCCACGTAGGCGCAAAGCAGGATAAAAGCTAACCAGATAGATGAGACATGCCCCTTCTGAAATCGAGAGAATTGAGGGGCAGCTCGGGAAAACGCTTCCCATCAGGAACCCATAATCCGGGAACTTGGGGCATCGGAACATGCCCATAGCTATCCTTTTCAGCACCTCCGCCCACTCTAGGAGCCACAACCTCTTTGTCCTGTACGAATGCAAAGAACTTCGCAACTTGGCGAGCACAGCTTCAAAAGAAAAACGACATCCATCAGAAACGGAATGGGTTCACAGGAGTGATCAATCGATCATTTTGATAAGACCTGCCTCAGTAACTCAAATTCATAGAAGTTGTCTAAACATATAGAGACCCGATCTATTCGCTATTCAGAACTAATTAAAAGGAGCGATAGATCGATCATTTTGATAAGACCTGCCTCAGTAAACTCAAATTCATAGAAGTTGTCTAAACATAGAGAAACCCGATCTATCTGCCATTCGAAACTAACTAAAGCTATGTGCCAGACATTTAAATGCTTTCTATAACCTTGAGTATCAGTGTCCAGTTCTATGTAGCTTCAGACTCATATGCATTTCATCGTCTACCCTCTGTAACAAACATCTTAGTGCGACCAGTAAAAAAAATTGATGTGGGCAGGCATCACCGTGATGGCTTTTAATATCTTAGTCCTCGGGGACAACATGCTAAAACTCAGGTTAGGCATGGAATTGGAGCCCCATGGCACAGACGAGTAATGTGACGTTCACAAAAAAGGTACTTGGTAACTTACTGTTGCTTTGCTTCAACATCTTTGGTGAAATTGATATTCGGCTCACAGTCAAGAACCAAAGCAGGAATCTATGAAATAGCAAACAAAATGTCAGTAGCAGAGCAAAACGAAAATGCAAAAAAGAAAAACTGACGAGGTAGTCACCTTCTGGATGCTCGAGTGCATATGAGGACCTTCCAAGAAGCATACACGATCTCTAATATTGGGGGGCACAGCTTGTCATGGGCGAGGGGCAGCTTACTAACAGACATCACGCCTTGGTTTCCACTCTCAAAGGGGTAAAGCCAGCTCTCATGCTTTTCATGTAAATCACGAAGATAATCCAAGGACACTCCGCCTTCCTCGGATCTGTTACATAGCATCATGCGTTTATGGCATGTGTCAGGGCTGGCTCTCAGGTAGATGAAATCATCAGGAACCAGACCAGGCAAGGTTGAGACCACGGGATCAAACCATGAGTCGTAGATGCTTATTTCCATCTCATTCATCCATTTTGCTTCATGAACAGCTCGCACAAACACCTTAATGAAAATCAAAATATAAATATTCACTTGTCTCCCTAGATTAGTGAAATACACTAGAAAATCATCACAGTGAAATTGATGCTTTAAGAAAAAATCTTTTACCATGCGGTCACTAAAAACACTTCTTTCCATGAGCCTGAGGGGCTTCACTCCATTGGACGACTCCCATCCTTGCATGACCCTCGTCACAAAGACGTAATTCTGGAAGGTATATGCATATCTCTTCGGCTCAGCATAAAAAGCATCCAGCATATTACAATGATGAGGTCCAACATCTTGCCATTTGTTGACTGGCTCAGGAACAATCTTGACCAGATCACGCAGCTCAAGAGTCTCATTTGCGATTCTCTGCAGGAAAGTTGTTTTCCCTACACTTATATTCCCTTCAACGCAGAAGGTGACTCTCTTCTTCTGTGGCCTTACATCTAAAGTTGCATCCTCTTCCTTTGACTCCTCATCCACAGTCTCTTTGATGAAAGTGGTGATACTCTCTGCATGATTACTGTGAATGATCCCCACTGAGCTTCGTAGAAACTCAACCATCTTAGTACTTGAATCCCCACGAAACTGCAAACATGACACCAAAAATTCAACAAAGCCAGCCCATCAAACACATATTAACCTCTCTACGAAGGGTTTTCAAAGCAGAACCCAACCATGAAGTTATATATTCCTTCAATAAGCGTTGTTGGCGAAAATTCAACAATCTTGACATTATTCACACATACAAATAGTACATCGCACCCTAGCACTCACAAGCTCCTATCACAATAACGAGCACCAAACAGAACATTACGAACAAGCTATATTCTCCTTCTCAGGTTTACATTAAGATTTCCATCAACATCCGACGATGCTCCACAGAAGAAACACAATATAACTACCATAAAGACTCAAAGCAGAACCCATCAGTTCTCAATACAAGTAGCAAAAAAAACCACCAAGTCCAAGTTATCCAACAGAACAACACAATACCTTATCCCTGTAGAGCTGTTTGAGCTGATCAAGACCAGCAATACCCTTATCAACCAACTTCCTCAAATTCCTCGGCCCGACTCCAGGAACTTTAAGCAAGTCAGGATTCACAGACAATCCCAAAAGACCACTAATGCCTGAACCCCTCCGCCTCCCACTCAACCTTGCTGCCATCATCCCCGCCTCACCACCATCATCCCCCTTCTCCTCCTTCTCATTCTCCTTCTCCTTCTCCTTCTCCTATCGGATTAATACTCATATTACATATAAATGAACAATTTAACTAATGTGCTATCTTGCGATTTTGTCCAAATATTGATGGTCTTACGGATATTAATATTAAATGGATTAATATGTTATGTTATAAAATATATGACCCAATTATGTAAAGACCTACGGGCTTAATCCTGATTGAGGATTGGCTGATTATGATTAAGAATATATATATATGAAAAGTTATGGTCCCGGTTGAACATGCGTTACATCTCTTACCTCTCATCGTAAATAAGAGAAACCCTAACGTGTGTATCAACTGGAAAATACCCTAACCCTAGGCGATCTTCATACGGTTTTGATGAATTTATTCCAACATCTCCTTCGCATTCTCGTTTTCCTTTTCTTACTCCACATTGACTAAACCCACCAAGCCCTCATTCGCCACCCCCACCGCCTTCGGCCCGAAATCACCTGCAATAGTATGAACCCAAGCAACCCTGGACCCACTTTTCGCTTCCTTCAAAGCAACCCACGGCCTATTCAAACCCAATTTCAACTTCACCCCATAATTATAATCAAAGTTACGTCGACAAACTCTACAAAACCCACCACCACCACCACCAACCACCACGGCGCCAACGTGCCGGGGCCTGAGCATGATAGGACTCCGTGGCTGCAATTGGGATTCAAATTGGCGATTTGGGTACCCAAAAAATTATGAAAGGGAGGCGAATCGACCCAATTGGGTTGAGTTAGAAGTTGACCCACTTGGGATTCGACGGAGAAATTTCTGCATTGCTTAGCATTTCAGCAAAGGGGAACTGTGTTTTGAGGCGGGAAGATGAAAAGGGTTTGTGGGGATTGGAGAGAGAAGATGAGAGGGTGGAAGATTTTGGGGGCTAGGGTTTTGAGAGGAGGGAGAAATCGGGGAAACTTAGGGTTTTAGGAATTGAAATTGATTTGACGTACTGTCGTACAGTTGCAGACTATTCAATACGGATGTGCTTTGGAGCGAGAGTAAGGTTTCATGGCCTTCTTGTCCACTTTTTTGGCTTGGGAGAGTTTGGTACGAGAGGATTGGATAAGAATCGAGATGATAATGATACATATTGATACAAGGATCATTTAGGATAAGTTAAGTTAATTATCATGATATCAATAGGATTGGAGAATGAGAGGCTCATTGGTTTCACCAGGATTGAAAGGATTAGTAGCAGTATTTGCACATGTTGCCTTGTTGGATATTATAATCTCAGCGTCACTTTCTATTTTTGAAAGCGATGGAGGGGGGAAAAACATGTGTAACTGTATCAGTTCGATTCAACTTAATAGTAGTTCTATATTGCACAGTATTTGGTTTGAGATAGTTCTTTTCGTGGTCTGAGGCGTTCGGAAACCAAAATGCATTGCCAAAATCAAAACCCTGATATCAGAGCTCAGTTTCCTGATTTCCTCATTGAAGCCATCAAGTATCGCAGCGCTGGTTTATCGAGAGAGGGAACATACAACCAAAGATGATACAAATATCAGCTTATGATTATCAAGTGTCTGGTTGCATTTCTAAAAGTAAAATGTCAATGACATAATCTGTTATTCCTGGTGGCAACACCCTGGTCACACCTGATACCCTATTTTACAAAAGACCGGACTTCGAATGAAGACTAAATTGGCGACGAGCAGTCAATGCTTTCTCTTTGCTTTTCCCCTATAACTCTAATATGGGTATAATTCTTCCTAGATATCTTTGTATGGGATGGGGAATGGAAGTTTAGACATGTTTGTATAAACTTCAAATAAATAAGACTCACGGTTCCCTAAATATTGCCTTGTTATACTCGTCAGCATGTCCACGACGACGATCTCTTAATCAACGGCTTCATCAGCTTATCCTCCTCCAGGGAGATCATTCCCAAATGGGACGGATCCTCAAGCATCATCTTTGCCACCAAGTATCCTGCTATAGACCATGTCTGGAATTTTCTCGCTTGTTTACCGATAAATCTACCCACTTTCCCATCATAATATTCTGGCCAACCGTCTTTGAGAAGTCGGCTTTCTGCCAGGTCAATGGCTCGTCTTGCAATTTGAGGCCTGCCAGTCTTGATGCAGGCAGCTGTTAGCAACCATAGAAGAACTGCAATGAAACAAAATGGAAAATGAAGGTTTAGATTATCCATGACTAAAAGCCTGCATCACATTCAAGAATAAGATAAGAGGAATGACAATGAAGGATAAGCGAGATCTAGAAACCAGACAAAGGTCAAAACATAAAACGCATGAACTGTTCTCGATCGGATCACTTAATTTGCTGCATCTAACTTCCGTGCCCCTTTTTTTTCTGCATCCACAATCATTCCGCACATCTCTCGGTTCTTAAGGTGTGATCCAACTACTCCTGTATCTCTCAAGTCTACGATGTTAAACAGAATTATCTCGAGTACAATTACGGATGTCACACACCGGTTATTTCCAACCTCCGGTTTAGTCAGGGTCCAAGAGCCGCCTTGCTCTCACCTAAAAGGATGTCCATAACCTGACCTCCAGGTTCAAGCTGGACTCAACTTTTCCTTGCAAAGTGCAAACAGCTAACATGTAACATCAAACTAACATATTTCAACATCTCCAATTGAATTCTAGGGGCCTTGCAACTCGGACAAGAAAAAGTTACAAACATTTCTGATAAGCCAGTATCACCCAGAACCAATTAAACATAATGTGTAGGATGGACAGTAGCTAAATATCACGTTCCATGTTGACTAGTGAAGTCTGATGATATATTTTAGTCCCGTTGTTTGAAATTTTGAGGCCCTATGACATGTGACCATATGCTAATCAAACTTACTTTTATTAGGACAAGCACAAAACGAAAACATTGGAGCAACATCAAAGGAGATAACTAGCTGTTGCACATGCTGACTCACACTTAGACAATCTAGCACGCTAGAAAAGATAAAAATAAGGATGGACCATTGCTAACTATCCTACTATGCCGACGAGTGAAAGTCTGAGGATCCATATGGTCCAATCCCTTAGAAAATTCTAAGGCATCTAATACAAGCTATTTTGTGCGAGCCTTTTTTTTTTTCCTTTTTAGTAGGAAAAGCACAAATTGCTCATAACCAATGTAGATCGAATAACCAATACCAAATGTAGATTATGATGTCATGCATTGTGAAGAATCTCAGACCAAATGAATGTATGAGATAAAGACGAAAGAAGGAGAAACCTGGCCAAGATCCTCCGTTGTGGTAACTCCATCTAGTGTTCTTGGGATCACAGCCTGTTACTATTCGCCATTCATGGCTTTCTATAGCAGGATAAGTTATTTTCATGGGCATTTCTCCAACCAGTTCCTCCCAGCGAGCTTCAATTAGGTCCATGATAGCCATCGATTGCTCAGGAGTAGCAAGGGAACAAAGGATGGCTACACAATTTCCCAAGGCAAACCAACGGAAATCCATTCTAGCGGGACTCACATTGCCGATGAAGTAACCACCACGAGTGGGCATGATATCAAACACCCAGTCTGGGATTGAATCTGGAATCACATTGAACTTGTTTACTGCAGTATGAGAGTATTCTTCTGTTTTATACCGGTAAATGTCATTTAGTCGACGGAAATCAAGCCAAAAGTAGCTCCTCATGTGATAACTTAGGGCATGAAGACGCTTCACTATTCTTTCAACAAAATCCTTTCCTTCTGAATCGTGCTTCAGCATTGACAATGCTGAACGAAGCGACATAAAGAATAGTGCTTGAATTTCAATGGGATAACCATAAATTCCCTACATAAAGGGATCACAAAGTTCAACAAAAAGAGAAAACTAACATAACGAATCGTGATAACCATTGCATCCAATTGTAATTGCAAATTTGCACATCTAGCTGTATATTAGTTGAAAAATGAGGATTAAGAATGAGGATGCATAGCAAACCTACCATTCTTCGATCAATCATGGAGCATCCATCAGCACAGAGTAAAGTAGGAAATGTATCAAAACCTTCTGATAAACACAAGCTTAAAATGAGTCTCATCCCCTTCTGACACTCTGGCGACTCTGCCAAGGACATGTCACCTGTAGACTTCGTATACGCACGGAGTAGAATGATCCACCAGAACCCTGAGTCCACAGGAGCAACTCTCCCAATGGCACTTTCGCCGAAATCTGCAACTATAGTATCAGTTTTCCTTGTAGGATCATGGAGAACCTTGAAGCTAGCAGGCATTGCTCCTTCCCCTAGCTTGAACCGATCAATTCTTTTTTCCCAGCCTTGGAGCTGTAGCGTCTTTAACAAGAAGTTCTTCACTATATCAGGCTCACCATTCATAAGGAAAGCCAGCGCACTAGGCACAAAATCCCTCACAAAAACCTGTCCAACAAGCCAACATTAAACAACTTTTTGCATATTATTAAGACTACCAAAGACTAAGCTAAACAGATTTCAAAAATTGAAAAGCATTAAGAAATGGATGCAGGATTACCTGATCATAGTTCAAAACTTCCTCTGAAGCATGATCATAAGCCGCAATTGTACCGACAGGCTGCCCTCTAAAGTACACCAAGGAACGTCGAATAGCATCCCAGGCTTCGGCAACCATAGGATGGGGATCAAATGAGTTCCTAGCAGATGATGCTGGGGTGTTCAAGCCCGATCTAGCACCAGGAGAATACATATTCTCAAAATTCTCAACGCTTCCTCTATTCAATCCAATAGACAGTTCGCTCAAGGACCTCTCGTCAAATGACCTTTGCCTCTCGATATTCAACTTCGGCTTATCAAGAAGCCGGGAGAGATCAAAATCGTCCATCTCAGAGATCGAACAGATGGAGCTCACATTTCTGAGCCCCCCTACTTTACCACCATCTCCATCTTCCAACTTCATGTCTCAAAACTCAAAACCACTACACAAAATCAAACAACCAAACGATAACCAATGTGTCAATAACAAAAAAGCTACCAGCTTATGATATAAAACGTTGAAAAAAGCTTCCCAGATGGAAACTCGGAGATACTAAGATGCTCAAACATGTAAAACTCCTTGTAAAATTCTCTTACCATAGACAAGATCAAGACAAATTGGGAAACAAATTGAATACTGCAATCGTTGCAATTAATTACTAACGTAGAATTGGATAAGGATGACTCTTTCACATTATCTTGATGTGATAACACAAATAGGATTCATGTTCAAACTCAATCACCTTCACAATAAATAACCTAAATCCTTTCTCAAATTACACCAATAACAATCCTTATCCGTTAGAACACACATAGAATCCACCAAATCATAACATTAATCCTCAACAAAACCACAATCCATCAAATTATATTCCTCCGATCACATTCCAACTCATACGCGTCAACGCAAACAGCCCGCCTGCAGAAAATTAACGACAGATCAGCTGTTCGAATGCAATCATAGCAATGGATCAACGAAGAAAACCTCGAAAACGAGGATATAACGCCACAGATCCGTGATCAGGATTTCAATTCACTAAATGCACGTCGAATCAAACACCAGAATCACATATTCAACGAACACAAACAACACGCATCTCGAAATGTGAGCAAGAAATTCGATTATGAGATCATCAGATCTAAACAACAACGAGGAGAAATGGATCAGGAATCGAAAGAGAAAGCGAGGAGGAAGAGAGGAGACCTGATTAGAACTGGTGCCGGAGCGGGAAATCCGCCTGCGATATCGACGGTGTTTGGAGGATGCCAGAGATCTCCCCGAAAAATGGTCGCCGGAGAGAGGTCGACGGCGGTGGCGGCGGAGAGGAGGCGAGGAGGCGAGGACTTGATAGGAGAGTAGGGGAAGGGAAAAAGATAACCAGTTTGAAGAGAAATGTCATTTATAGTGAATCAACCGTTGAGAAAAAAAAATTGTAATGAGAATTCAATAGACGTTTTTGTTTTTGTGGGTGACGTTTTAAACGTTTGGTTTGTTATGAAAGATGTTTTGTTGAGTTCATGGGTAACTGGGTTCAATAATAAAAATTGACAAAGTGATTCTTTTTCGATCAAACATTCTTGGATTGATATATGAATAATTATTTTTGTTTTTTTTTATTTGATAGAGGGATCAAAAGACATGAGCGGTTGACTTCATTTTAATTTCTCATTTGAATCTTTTACTAGTAATTTCTAACACATTAATCATAAATGTAGGATAAGAAGATATTCACATATATCAAATTAAGTGTCAAAATCACATTATATCGTTTCACTTTATAATAAGAGAGCATTTTACATTGTAATAGTCTAAAATTAGATTGATGTTTTCATATAAAGCTAACGATATATCTTCAAACATTATACGCACTATTATCAAAAACAAGTGTTTAAAGTGTGAAATTATATTATTGACAACTAGATTAGATGTAAAGTTTGATCCGTTTGTTCAAATGATAAAATTCATTTTATTTTTTTGGAATGATACTGCAACGTTGATGTTTGTGTATTTTTGCGATCACTTAGATAACTAGTTCGATTTTTGTTTTTAATGAATTACAATTCTTACTATTTAAATATGTATACATGCCAATTCTCTCGGATTGTATAACAACACTCAAATATGTCCCACACCAACATCATATGAAAATCTATAAGACCTATATATATATATATATATATGCATAAAGCGTAATGAGTATGATAGTTTATCAACCAATCAAACCATCATTACATCGACCGAATTTCTCACTTTCAACAAACGACTCTTCTTCACTCTACATGAATGATTGTTCTATCTTATCACTATACAAACAGTGACTCCAGAATACAACTATATACTACACCAGTCTAATTCGACACTAGTCTGTATATGTGACAACGTTGTTCGCTCTTGGGAATCTGGGATGCAGTGAAGAGTGAGTATTATAGCGAAAGGAACAACATGAAACAATATCAGAAAAGACTACAATCCGCTCAACAAATTTACAGAAGAACACACGACAAAGAGATTAAACGCCAGGAGTCCATACAAGTTAGAAGTCAAAAGACAATTACATGCCATCTTCACCCGTAAAGACATCATCACCGGATCACCCTGTTATTGATGAAGCCAGATCAACATCGTGGAAGAGAATGTGTAGAGGCAAAAGGAGACGATATACTTGCTGTGGACTCACTGTGACGAAGAGGGTTTGGTGGACCAGTAGACACACCGAGGTAACTTGAAGAACCATAGCTCGAGCTTGGCATGTATGGAGACATATACGTTGAGTTGAGTGGCGACAAGGATGGGTAACCAATGGAACGAGGAGAGACGAGATGAGAAGCTGGAGATCTTCGGGAGGATGACATGTTCAAGTTCCTAAGATCGAACGAACTGTGGCTGACACTCACTGAAGGGGAATGGTGATAGCAAGGGGGCTGAGAACGAGGTATGTGAGGCGTGTTGGAGAGGGAGTGATGCCAGGATGAGGGACGGGAAAGTGGGCTCGGTGGAGCTATTTGGATCGCTGGCGATGACCGATGTGAAGATCTCGGCGATGAGAGTGCAGTTGAAGTCACTGATACTGGACTGGAGGACAGAAGTGGAGTGGATTCTGATGCCGGAGGTTCGCCATTAACAGTTCTTGCATCACGCTTGCAGACTGGGCAAAATGTTCTCCATGTTGTCAGCCAAGAATCCACACAGAAAGCATGGAACTCTATCAAACACAAGAAAACCCAACGGTCAGCATAATTTCAAAACATCCATCTGTAAAGAAATATGGGACAACAAAAGAATACAAACTTCAAGCACTTTGCACGTCAGTATATCAACAGATTCCAGAAAGGATCAAGTCCATCTAAAGGCCCGTTATGCCGCCACTTTCAGATGAACCCAGAAGAAGAATTCAACAGTTGTAAGTTCTTTTCGCGACAGACTAATATCTGTTAGAAAACTTTATATCTCCCTTATCCAGTCCCCATTACGGATAAAAGGCGAGTGAGCCAACTATAGGACGTAAAAATGTGAGATCATTATTCATATTTGTCCTATCCGAGCTGATCCTATGTAATGGAACAAAATCCTATGAGAACATAGAACAGCTAATCACAAATATTTCAAAAGCTTCTGCTCTCCTCCTCCTACACATCCAGCATGCAAGATACCTCGATAAAACAACCAACCAAGCCTTTAACCCAAGTTCTGCAATATGGAGACGATGGCGCCAAAACTTCAATTCAGAATAAGATTTTAAAAGGAAAAAAAGAAAAA
>LIEC01006447.1:29195-43043 GCA_001925005.1 Drosera capensis
AAAAAAAAAAAGGAAGAGCGGAACCATGAAACTTCGTTATCAGGAACCTAACAAACAAATCCACCCGCCATGGTGGACCTTCAAAGGGTGCAAATGCAAGTGCATGTTGTCCAGGACAGGCTTGGAGGAGTTGGAATTGGACCACTTAACACCATTTGGCTAAATTTTTTAGAGCTCAATGTTGACATAACAAAACACATATACCAAATAAATACTAGGAATCAATAACATAGGAACGCAATAATAACCGGTAGGTACCGAAAATTATTGAGCCGGGAACAAAAAAACGTGAATTATTGTTCATGAAATTCAGATCCGGTAGGTACAAAAGAAAAAGAAAAGATATGAAAAAGCAATAAAGAGAGCTAACATTTTTGTACATGGAGTAAGGTTGAGCTCAATGAAGTTATAACCTTCCAACAAAGAAAAACGCAAGGATTCATAGGATAAGATAAGCCTGTGGCTAAACCAGCTACGCAGCGGACAATAGTGATCACAATGAATTCAAATTAATACGTTGATCGCACGAAGGGTTAAGAAGTTGAAAAGGCAAACTAAGCTCTAGGTAAGTAATTTCCATTCGTTATCAGCACGCTCAATCAGCTTCAAGTGAAATTTTCAAATGTTGTTGAGAATAGATAAATCATCCCAAGTTTTGTTCGAGGTTCATAGAGAATATATTTTAAAAAGCGTTAGATTGAAAAGGCTCGGAAGAAATCACTAACTGTGTCGACATGGAAGAACTCGAAGCTTTTCTCCAACTCTATAATCTTCAAGGCATATGGCACAGGTTGATGCAGTGCAATTGTCCTCCAATACTGTCGTGAATACTAAACTAGGCATTGCTTTCACAAGACGATTACTCATCCCATGAAATTCTCTCACCCTCGGTCCAGGTGGCTCACGTCTAATGCGATGCCTCCTAACAAAGAAGCAGGTGGCCAGCACTGCAGACATGGCAAGTAGGGAAATAAAAGAGATGACCACTATAGACCATGCTGAATTTTCAGAAGTCGGGACGATCCAAATCTTGATTGTGCTATCGCCCACATACTTCTTCAACTTCTCGCCAGAAGCTTTAGAAACAAACACCGCGGGGATTTTTATGCCGGCGGAATTACCTGCCACTGTATTGCAAAATGACATTGTAAGAGCTCTAACATATCACTCGAGGCAATAGTATCTTATACTTGAAGGAGCTAATATCTTGAACCAATCCAACACCACTTTCTTAGATTGTCTAATATAGTGAAGCGTCTAAATGCTATTTGCAATCAAGGCTGTGCTTAGTCCAATGCCTAAACAAGATCTTCGAAAAGATAGCAACAAAATAACTCGAAACTAACACTTAATAATCAGGTTTAGACATAGGAAACAAGGAAGGCACCATTTCTAGTTTCCTAAAAAACAGACTCATAATGTTAACATCAGGCGACCAGAAGAATCAAAATGTGAAGGGAAGACATTACTTGCAACTAAACCGCCACCATTGTCGTTATCATACACAACGGCAGCTTCAAAACCAGCCTTCTGTGCTTTTCTAACTTTCTCCTCAAAACTACACCCTCCTCTTATGATCATCGCGAACGGAGAAGTGTTGGTACCACGAGGCTTAACGTCGTTTAACAAGTTCGAGCACGCATCAATTGGATCCGCCTCATACAGATGGCCACGCAAACCAGTAGGATTCACCGGAGGCGCTGAAACACAACATTTGATACCAATTTTAAACACATCATCACACAATTTCCACAAACCACGAAATTGAACACAATATTTACAATAGAACAGTGAGTAAACTCACCAAAGTTCGCAGCAATGTCCTCGAACGCGATCGAAGCATTCTTGCCTATCACCGCGAACACAGTAGCTGATGTTAATCCACTCATCATACTGAATACAGTATAAAACATTACCAAGACACTAATCCGTCGATTTCTAAACCTAACCCTAACAGCCATGGATTAAAACAAAGCAAAAACCACTCCAAAAAATCTCAACACCCACTTGATCTCAAACCAAATGGGTACACGAAAATTCAAGAAAGATCAAGCCTTTGAGCAAAATCAGCACTTTCATTCAAAACCCATGTCACGAAGAGGCTGAATGTCACAGAATTGAAGATGGGCACATCGCGTTTGAATGAATTTTTGGGATTGAATAGGAAAAGACAGCTCTGGATTCCCCAGAAAGGAAACCCTGATTTCTACCCCAAATTAGGCAGTAATCAATCAACAAATGGGATATCGGATTAGGGTTTTGGTGATAGAAACATCAGATTCCATCTGCAACATTCAACTGAGAAATGAAAAAAGACAAGTGTTGAGATTGGGAAATTTTGCAGAGATTCTGCGAAATTGAGATTGAGGAACTGCGAAATGGTGAGATTAGAGAGAATATTGAGTCGCAGTGTATTTTGTTGTAATTTTTGCAATGATCAGGGTATGTCCAATGGAGCTTTCAAATGGATTGGTATAGTTATAATTTAGCAAAAAGTGTTGATATAAATCATTTCAATTAGATGACATTTGTCATGATAAAATTAGGCAAAAAGTAAAATTGAATGAGGTTGTGGATTTGGATGAAGATTGTTATGTGTAAGATTATTTATTGTGTGCACATGGATAAATGAATAAATAAACAATGAAATGGACCTACCATGTCTCGCTAGAGTCTCATGCTTGAATATTATCTGCACATTTTCTGTTTATTTGTACTGCTTAGTTGGTCGTTGTACTGCTTTTCTGCCCATCATATTCCGATTCGATATTGACTTCGGTGAGTCCATCTGGAATATTTCATTTAAGTTACGTCATATATGTAAGGGAAGAAAAACGAAAGTATTTTGTGAGCATATAATCATGTTGAACATAACATTAAAGGACAGATTTGGTATCCAATTTTATATTTTTATATTTTGATATTTTTTTATAATCATGTCGAATGTTAACGAATTTGACCTCAAAGTTTGACTTTTCATTTTGAGTCGATCTCAAACACTACCGATAAACTCGAGTTAAAATATATCTCTTTACGTTTTGAAGTCCAATTCATGTAGTTCATCGAAATTCGAATTGAGTCAAACACATCGAGTCTAATCAAGTCGAATCCAATCATTTATATTGATGTTACTCAAAGTTTAAATGTTGTTTATAAGTTATACTCATATAATGTACCTATCATCATAAAAATGAGGTTCACACTAAACATTATAAACCTGTTAATCAACAAATAAAAATGTTCTTTAAAAAAAAACAATGAACGACGAAACACATTTAAAAAAAGTTTTGTATAATCATATTCAATGATCTCTAGTGAGATGTTTACAAACCCAACCAAACAATATATCTGCAACATGTAAGGTCATATTAGAAGTCTGGAAACCTAGCAACTGTTACGAGTTACGACTCTTAAAAAACTTAAGAAAGATAAAACAATTGTTACTTATATATGCATAATAGATACTCCCTTCGTCCCAATGAAATTATAACGAATTGACACGACACGTATATTTATATGTATGCTAAATCTAGGAGGAATGCCCAATTTGCCATTGTGAGTGTGAGAGAAAAAAAAGTGAAATTATGATGGATTGATTGATGTGCTATAAAATAGGGAAAATTTGATATTTTTGTATGAAAAAAATTGATATATAAGTTAAGGTTACAATTGAATGGAACGGTAAAAAAATGTTGCAAAAAAAATGTTATCAAACTTATAAATCAACATTATAATAAAAATCAATAAAAAACACGACAACTCATATAAAGTTAAAGAACAAAAGTAAATTGCTAATCTCAATGCAACCAATGTTCAGGAGGGTTCTTAACCGTCTTATGGATGAACTTCTATAATATTTTATATAATAATTGTTAATTTATCGATATCAGGTAACCGTTCGATCAAACTTAAACTCGGTCAAATTTAGTTTTACTCGAAAACACATGAGCATAGTTCGAGTCAAACTCATCGAACCTATCGACCCGAAATCCTCGTCGAATTCAACTCAACTAATAGATTCGGGTCGAAATAAAATGAACCTTAATCGAATTGGACTCGAACCGATCGAAAATTGTTCGGTTCAAGTATAACCCTATTTGGAGTTAGTGTTGTCATCGATGAATGCCCCTGTTGCTAATATTCATGGATGGCTTCAAGAAAGAAGATTTTAGTTCCCTTCAGAATTCACAATGGAACTATGGAAAAGGAGGCTGCAACATTTCTGCCAATCTTTTAAAAATTCAGGATTTTTTAAAAATTTAAATTCTTAAAATGTGACCATTATTTGTTAAAATTTGCGAGGACTGTTCTCTTTATTGCCATTGCAAATATTAGCAAATGGGCTTTAGATGGAATTCAAACCTGAACGATGCGTGTCGGGTGGACCTGCGAATCAAGATTATAGCATCTTGGATTGGGCTTTTGAGCCCGCAGCATGGTGTCTTCCCTGATAAAGGGGCCAACCATTTCACAGGCCACACATGAAATGGCATAGAACAAAAAATAATGGTTCGTCAAGAATACAATTGATTGATTGATTTATCATGTGTATCGATATAAAATTTGACACGTATATAATTATAATCAGATTTAGTTAAAACCTCTGATAAATTTGTTAACTATTGATTTTATCGTGAATTCATGAGCAATTTGAATTCTGGGATTTATTGTGCCAGTTAAAATTATGATGTCAACTGATACTAAGAATGAAATATTCATAAACCCGAAAAAAAAAAAAGCAAGATGAAGTAAGCAAGAACGTGTTTGACTGTAGCGCTCTACGGTTCTACCCAACGACCAACGTCTTGGATAGACACATTAGAATCCGGTTTTTTTTTTCTTAAGGGTTTATAGGGACGGTAATAATTACAATTTGCAGACTGCGATCCTCTTTATAGTTTTTTTTTTTAAAAAAAAACAATTGAGATTTTTGAAAGAGTGGATTTCAACATTTTAAAAAATAATCATTTATTTTTAACTTGTGAGAGTGGTCACAAGTTACTGCGATGCGAGGACCAGACGTTCTCCTCATAGTATCAGGGTCGTGTAACCGGTGTTACGATCAAATTTTGATGTAACAAATAAGTCATACCATATGGGTACCTGAGCCATCTTAAAAAAGAGTCAATTGAGGCGGTTTTCCTAAGTTTGTGCATGTAACTGTTGACCTGAGCGCTTTTTTGGAGGTCATTCTGTATACTGTACTGAGCGAAACGATGTTCAAAGTGGAAGCTCATGATAGCGAATTCGCATGCCTGGACTCAACTTTCATAATTTGGTCGAGTCACTGTCTGTCTTCTTAAATATATCTATGAAAATTGGATTCATTAATCTAATGCAGTTATCCGCATCAATCATAATTAATTAAGACTTTAACAGTATGGCTATATATCTCGTTAAGTAGTTAGATTAACACAGTGGAACTGATTTTAAACACAATTAATCTCTAGGCAAGATTGATACATACTGAAGTGAAATTTGAGTGACAACTACTGACATAATTGCTATGCAGAAGTTACCCTGGATTGATATGCATACAAATAATGGAACGAATATGCAATTACAGTATTAATTGCTTCCACATGCACAGTAACCCCATCAACCCAAAAAAGATGGCCGGTGGAGCTTTGATATGAATGGCATCGAGTATCCACTAATTTTCCTTTCATGGCATCAAACCTCATTCATCGTGCATGGTTCTAACTCATGATCTGAATATCACATCATCTTTTCTGATACAATATTATTGATAAATCAATTTTATAAAAATTTCGAACCGATATTAAAGATTGATTACGAATCATATCAAGATCTTTCATATTCAAAAAAAAACTTTGGTCCCATATTCATACATAGCTTGAACAACTAGTTGGCTAGGAGTAGTGTCGAAGTTATAGTTGAGAAATTCCAGGCCAAGTTTCACTCACCTTCGAGGCAGGTGAGGTGTAATAAGAACAGAGTGGTCTCATATAGTCTAACCATTAGTATTATTATTGGTCAATGTCACCCTCAGCTTCCTTTGATCTCTCTAATTTGTGACCCACAAAAATGGGTGCAATGAGTTGGGTTTCCTACATGAGATCGATAGAGTGGAGAGACAAGTCATCCTTCATGGGCAAATCCAAGCTATGATCTCCTAAAAGCTTTACCATTTATCCCAATGATATAGAATTATAAGCAAAACAAAATAAAATAACCACATAATTATAGAGTACAGGATGAGAAAAACATGAAATATCCACGATCTTATCTTTACATTATTTTCTTTAATAGATGTCAAATTCTTAACTACATAAAATAATAATAATAATAAATAATTTATCATTAAATCAATCATTCTCAATAAATATAAAAAAAATTAAAATATTTATTTAAATTAAAAGATAAATATTAGAGAGTCGTTTTTATTTTGGATTTAGGCTTATCGTTTTTTTTTTAAAAAAAAAGTATGGATCATAAATTGTACTATGAATGAAGCCAACACCGTTCATCGTTATGTGATGCTAGAGCATTATGTAATTTACTTACTAGTAGTAGTAATTTGCAATCATATACAAGCTGATCATTGACACTAATCAAAACTCAACACACAAAAAGTCACTAGAAACTCCTACCATGCATAAATATTACTGTAGTAGTAGTATATCATGATCATCACGATTATTAATCTCATCATCATCATCACCGCCGGTAACCACCACAGCAAGCCGGAATCCACCGGCCGGGCAATCCGATCCAACCCGACCCTTACCCTCTCCGTTTCTCGATCAGATCATACCCAGCATTAGTAATCCTCTTCACCCTTGGAACAAAAACCATACTCTCAGCAACGCCACAACTCCTCTTACAATTATACCCCGCAAATCGCCTCGATCGCTGCCGCCTCGATCCAATAAATCCGACCTCGTCCCCATCCTTGGAGCACTGAATCAACGCTTCCACGAACGGATCTCGAAGAAATCGATCCCCTTTTGTAAAATCCCAATTGCTCTGTTTTTTGACAATCGGAGGCAGAGGGAGCTTGAGAGGATTGGAAACATCACGTTTCGAAATTGATGATTTGGGTATGCCTGGAAATTGTTCCCAAGAAAAGGGTACGGCGGCGATGGAGGAATAATCTCGAAGAGGAGTGGTGGGGCTGAGATGAGGGGAGGAATAAAGGGAAGACAAGGACGAAGAGGAAGAGGAAGACGAGTTGCTCCGGCGAGATGATCGGAGATTTGTTGGGGTTGTGATGGGGAGGGTTGGGTTTGGGAGAGGAAGTGGATGGGGATTTGGCCGGAATCGGTGGGCGGAAATGGTGGTGGCGGGCGGCGGTGGAGTGGTGGTGGGAGCTTTGGGGTTTGGTGAGGACATGGAGAGACCTTTTTTATGAAAGGGGTGAAAGTGGCTCTTTGGTAGGTTTTTTAGTTTATATTGATGGGTTTTGGAATTTGGGGGATCGTTATAATAAATTACAACTATGACTATAAAATTAATTGTCCTTGGGGCTAAAATATGATTATGCTTATTTGTTTGTTATTACTAAGGTTTGAAAATAATATTGTATCCATTTTAATTTAGTAACAGTGATTTGATCCGACATTATATTTTTACGTATATTGAATTTTGATGAAATTTAATAGAAAAAAGAATATTAGTTTTATCCCAGATAAATTACGAAATGTTAACTGAATAGGATTATTAAGAAATTGATCGACGGTATGATTTTGTACTAAAATATCCCTTGTAATAATAAAAAGATATTAGTGAGGATTATGAGTGGATAGAGATAGAAATAAGATAAAATAAAAAAAATTAGAGTGAAAATTGTGAGTGGGTATAAAAAGAAAATATATTGATGGATGAGATAATGTGATATAAAATAATGATATTTTAGATTTTTATATCCAAAAAAATTACCAAATTAAGAAACGCCATAATTTATGTGGGACGTTCATATGTAATGACGTGTCGTAATTTATCTGAAACGAATGAAGTATTTTTTTAGGGGTTTATGAGAGAGAATGAGGAATAAGATGGGGTGATATTTTAATTATATTAATATAAATTCATTATCAAATAAAAAAAGAATAAAAATATTATATTTATATTGAGAATAACAAAAAAAGTATTATGATTAAATTGGAACTAGTGTATTTTCTTTATTTATTTTTTTGAAAAGTTTAAAAATAGTATTTTTAATAAATATAATAATCCAGATTAGGATTTGGATGCAATATTCACTGATCTTGTTTATCGTAATAGCATTAATTTCGATGATCTTATCTTTGTCCGCTTACTACCGAGTCAAAATATTAGCAGCTTCAAGCATTTTTGTGATTATAAGTCATCCCATGATACGAAATTGTCCATTTGTTTGCCCAGGCATATCAAATGTGTATGTTGCTGCAATCGCTGTGACTTGTGAGGATCAATTACATTTCATGTGTAATATAGTTGTTGATTGAGATTTCCACCCTTGGAACTGAAGTTGGTAGTATCTATATTTATCTAACGATGAAGTCAACTTCTGTCTATCATTAATGCTGTAACGTGCGTCCTTCGGAATCATGCAAGTAAACCACAATGAATTTAGTTATTTATGATTATCATTTGTAATTAACTAGTCACATGCATATTGCTGATTGTTTTCCTGGAAAAGAATTATCTTGACCAATTTTACCATTTGACCAGGAGAATGCAGCACAAATTCTTTTTATTTCCCTTTTAGAAAATGATATTCCCTTCATCCAATATTAAATATAATATTTTTTATCATTATATTATTCAATATGTATTTTGAGAAATTTTATTTGTCGTCTTAATGACGAAAGAAAATTATGGAACTAACGTCAGATTGAAATACATAATTTAAATTATCATTATTGTTTTATGATGATTTTTTCAAAAAATCATATTTGATCGTTGCACGATGTGAATCAAACTTTTATCAACATGTATGTTTTTTAAACTATTACAAAGATGGAGCAATGATTAGTGTTTTTTTTATATATAAAAGATAATGATTAGTGTTATTTTTACACAAAAGCATTTCTACGTTTTGTCAAAAGACGCTTATTTATAGAAGGACTTGTCTATATTTTTGTGACAAATTGCATAATGAAACTTTATATTTATTTCAGATACGAGTCTTGTGCATAGTCGCTAACACGGTGATTATCAAAAACAACAAAACTGTCCTAGCCATGTAGGTTGCCAGATTAACGTACTACTGTATTAATTATTGGAGTATGATTAATTTGAAACTTTAGACAAATACTTTATTCATCTCATATTAATTATTCTCTTATGAAAATTACAACATTTTTTTTATTTGCATGTCCCATAAAAATTACAATATTTTTTAATTTGATATTCCGAAAAATCATCTACAGTAAACCTACTAACTTCTTTTACAGTTGATGTAATAAATTATATTTTTAATATTATTCAATATAAATAGAATCCACACATAAATTCTTAATCCGAGTTAAAATATTATTATTTTAGCGGGACAGAAGAAGTGTAACATTTTTTTTATTGAACCATGTTAAAATAAATATGACATTTATATTTTGATAACCTTTTAATAAAATAAATATCAAATCAATCTAAACTGTTATAATATATCCATTATTTTTTCTCTCACAATTGTTACAGAAAATCATATTATCATTAAAAAAAATTATTTCTATGTTAAAATTCATAAATTTTAATATGCTTATAAATTTTCGTATCGAATCAATACTTTATAATTAATATGATACAAAAACAGTAAAATTAAACCTGCATGGCTTGTGATCGGATGGGATTGCTTGCTCCTAAAGGGTTGCAACGGGGAATAATATTGGCGACAAAAGCATGTCCAAAATATTATAATATACTGTACTTATAACGCATGCATCAGTTAGTGACAAAGGAGTGGCGTTGTGCTTTGGTGAAGACGTGGATATCTAAACATCACAATCTCTGTGTTTATATATATATATATATTTGACTTCTATAGAAGTATTTAAATAAACGAAATAAAAATAAAAATAGTGGATCAAAACGAGGCTATTATAGCGCATGAATACGGTAACGGTCCAAGCCAATTGAAGTCGATGCATCATCGAATGGTCCATTGCACATATAATGGAGCCGGATCGTCTGCTGTTGAGTCGGGACTGCAGAATTGCTGCCCATCATCTTGACCATTGAAATCGGTTAGTATCATGAGAAAATTGATTTGCACAAAAATGAATCAACGGTCCAGATGAAAAACAGCACTCATGTTGTGAAAACAAAACATCAGAAGATCGGGCTCCATATGTAGTCGGTGCACAGACTGTGCGTTACTAGACACTACTACATGATACTGCATTTCTTTTATCTGGACACGAAAGAAAACTTCCCCATTGAATTCATTTCCCAACAAAGAATTCATTTCTTTTATTTAGACTCAGAAATGTTAAGCGTATATCTTTCCATCCTGTTAGTGTTAGGTATCTTAAAATGAGAAATTAACGTTTGAGAAACGAAAGTGTTTGATGATGTTTATAAAAAGGATTATAAAGTTATTATTCGTAACGTTTTTTTATAAACTCTTCACATATAATTTAAGGATACGCGGACACGAATTTCTGAAGATTTTACCCCTAAATCACTGGCATTTTTAATGTTTGATGATCTTATAGTCTCCTATTCACACATCGTTAGCTAAATAGTTCCCTGCCCATATCTCTTGTTTCCTTACCTCGCTGTCGTCCGCCATCAATGGGGCAAAAGTTACAAAGGAAGAAAAGTTTTGACAACAAAATGTAGGAACAACTTTAATCGGTGCGCGAGATCACGTCCAGCAGATAAAACGTTGTCCGTACATGTATGGCCCTTTAGTATCACGTGACAGTATCCAAGCTTGATCTCTTCAGTGAACTGAGTCTGTGCCTCTGTGGCCTGTGTCTTTTGTCCTCTGATTCTTTCTGCACATGCCTGCTTCAGAATCACCCGGGTCAACTTGTGTATTTGGTAGCACTCTATCGTCTATTCAACCATCTCGCAGACATAAATTAATACTTTTTTTTCTTCGTTGTAAAATAAATAAAATATATAATTATATATATTTAATGATCACAAAGTTCGATTCATAATATTGCACAATTTAATATCATTATTCAAATTAATATTATTTTAGTTTTATAAAAAACATAATGTTGATTTATGTCAACAATAAAATCCTTCAAGATATAAATCGTAAAGTTATTCAAGATACAAATCGTTCGCGGGATGATAAAATATCGTTTTATGTAAAATAATAATAATAATTTAATTTATATACTTCAATCATGAATTAGTGAGGTAATTTTGTTACGTCATTAAGACGAATAATAAATCTCCTCAAAATACGTGTTACATAATATGATTATGATGCAACGTTATATTTTTTACGGAATGGAGGGAATCATGATTTTAATTATGTAATTCAATCCTAGATTAGATGTGACATAATTTTATTACTTTGTTAAAATGATTTTTTTAAAAATATGGGTTGAATACTTCCGATAAAAAACTATTCTCCGCTGGTTAAGATGACATTGATTTTTTTCACTATGTAATTTGAAAATTATCATTCATCATTCCATCAATATTCTTGATTTGATATTATTATTTTTTATATAAATTTTATTGATTAATTTTTATTTTTGAAACACTGCTAAAATAGGCCTAACATATACAGTTAAGGTTCCAGGGTTGATATTACTGCACAAAATTTTGAAAACCAAATTCAAGATCACTTTACAAAATAAAATGATTGAAACGATTTTGAAAACTTTATTTACATGAAACACAAAACGAAAAATATTTTTTTAATGATTTTTTGTTTTTTTTTTCGTTATATCAATTTCAAAATAAAAAATAAACATTTTTTTTTACCGATGAGCGAAACAAAAACAAAAAACTACAAACAAAAATGATACTCTTCCAAACGGATCTCGGCATGGTTTATGCAAGGCCCGATGATGGAGGGGAAGGTGGACAAATTATGGGCCAGAATGAAAATGGGCTAACACTATACACATCTCAGCCATCCCATCAAATCCAACCAAGTCCAACTAATTCACGGCGCTGTGATTGGGCCACTTCATGGTCCATCCTCCCCACCGTCAACTGGGCACTTAAAATGAACGGTTACTTTTATCCCTATAATATTTCATCAATTTCAAAATAATTATAATAAATTGATCCAATTGAAATAAATTTTTATTTGAAACAATAAAATAATACTTTTAATATAATAATAATAAAAATAATTTAAATTATTAACGTGATTTTTTATATTTTTTTAAGTAAATCGAATAATGTAAAGAGTAATTTGTTCCATTTATTTTATCACGTTCATAATATTTATTTCAGGTGAAAAAAAACAAAATAACGTGTCCTAGATCCTCCTGTTCGTACTCATCCCAACTAACAAAACCAATGCATATCCAAATTTCACAGCACGCAACATGCGATTCTCGCCATTGTCGTCAACCAATACATTTACGATCATCTCTCTTCTTGTCATAATCTTCGTGGTGTCGAGCAGCACAACAATGGCGGAGAATTCCAAGCACGAATCGGGTGGTGAAGGAGCAGAAGGGGAAGAGGATTGCAAGGCGGCGGTGTACATTGTGTATACGGAGCAGCCGCTCGAGGGCGTCGACGCAGAGACTCACCATCTTCGCACCCTCTCATCCGTTCTCGGCAGGTATTGGAATTTGACAACAATTAGGGTTTGTTGTTATTTTGGGGACTTATCCAGGCCTGTTTGATATCGTTATTGTTTTTTTGTTTTCTGTTTCTGTGAAGACTGAATGAGAAATGTTTGATATGGTTTGTTGATTGTTATAAGATAGAATCAAAAGAAAAAATTGTTTCTCTGAGCATGGTGTTCATGATAGTAAACTTCTAGGGTGAAATGAGTGGAGAAGCCCAGGATTTATAATTTGTATATGCACTTCGTTTGATTTCCCGAATTTCATGGTGGGTAAGCTATTTTCAACAGAAGACTCTGTTTCCAATAATCTTTGGTGTCGGTGTTGGAAGTATTCCTAGTACCCATAGATAAGACTGAGTTTGAGAATTGTTCAACATTGATGGAATAGATAATTTTATCAGTTTTCTTGGACACCTTGTAATGGGATTATTCGTAGTGCAGCAATGCAAGTGTATAGTCATTCGTTGAAAATTATAATCGAATATCAATTAAAAAACAAATGATGCGGAGATTGCTCGTGGAGGATGAAATGCAATTGGAAGCAAAGCAATTGGGCTTTGACATAGATGATCTTCATGCCTTCATTTTTGTCGTGTTTTTGGTGTTTTCATTGTTGCTAAAATTGTATGCGCTGGTTATTTTGTTGTTGTATGGAACAGTGAGGAGGCAGCAAAAGACGCTCTGATATATGTTTACAAGACTGCGGCGACTGGGTTCTCTGCCAAGCTTACACCGGAGCAAGTCGCGGAACTCTCAAGTACGCCTTGCATCTTCTCTGTTGGTTTTAAGTTTCACACATTTTATGTTTCATTGAGAGCTAGGCTATTCTGTTTTCTGTGTTATATCTGCAAATGTAGTTATGGCTTTCTAGTTTAAGTTTTTTACCCTAGCTTGAGTTTTCATATTAAACGAAAGAGCTAATATTTCGTTTCCAATAAAACCAGTAGAACCTGCTAGGTACCAGAACTCTTGAAGGATATGGACTGCTCTACGTCCTTGCAGGGACTAAGGGTTGCCTCCTGCTTCAACCATCCTTACCATCCTAGTACATACGTAACATAGCCATCTAATCTTTCATTACCAGTGATCTCACATTTGTTGGATGTAGCAGCACACAATTGCCTTGT
>LIEC01006448.1:0-10335 GCA_001925005.1 Drosera capensis
GGGGGGGGGGGGATTTGAAGATGAGGGTTTGTCTGATTTGGGCAGGTTTATATCGCATCACATTAATTATAACTATTTGATTTGATATAAAATTATATATTTATATAAAATTTATATAGAATTTAAAAAAAATAAAATATTTTTTTAAAAAATAATTGAATATTAATAAGTTTTTAAAAAAAAGGACATAATAAAATAATTTGATTATATTAATATAAATTTATTTATCAAATAAAAATAAAAATAATATTTATATTAAAATTAAAATTAATAAAAATCTGTTAATGATAATTAAATTAAATATAACGAAATATTGGAAACTGGAAAGTGAAAGAGAGGTCTGTGTTCAACATCGAGATGAACTCATCACTTGGTGAAAGATGACATCTTCTCTGGGTAGATCTCAGAATCATTAATATTTTGACAATAGAGGTCGATTTCCACATTGAATATCAGCCCGACGTGGTGACCATGTGACATTCAAGGAGATCATGCGCTCGATTTTAAGAATTTAATAGATAAATATTGAGATCAATGTTATGTCGAATTTCATTAAGAAAAAGCATTATGTCAAATTTATCCTACTTTTTTTTTAAAGCTGATTAATCATGTCTGAGATTCCCGATATTTGGAGATGTATAAACCCTAATCAGTCGAACACACAAACGTTGCCGAAACTAGTAAAATTTCAACATTGAATGACATCACAAGGCACATTAACGAAACCGAAAAATAATCAACAGATTCACTTGTTACATCTTGAGTAAGAAACAAGAAATTTATTTTTTTGATTCCGTCAATTTGAAATATTTTTTTATGTCAATTTCAAAATAATGAAATATCCCTCGTCAACCTTTCCATCCCTCATCCGATCCTGCATCGTGGGCCGAGCTCTCGAACCCGGAAAACAAGTCCACGCGCAGCTCGTCGTATCGGGGTTCGAATCCGACGTATATTTGGGGACGAAGCTGGTGGACTTGTATTGTAATTGTAACCATTTGGTGTATGCATATCACCTGTTCGATAAAATTGCCTAAGAGGAGTTTGTTCCTATGGAACGTCTTAATTCGTGGGTACGCGTGGGATGGGCCATACGAGGTTGCGGTTAAGTTGTTTTATGAGATGGTGGAGTCGGGTTCGGTGCCGGATAATTTCACGTTCCCGTTTGTATTGAAGGCCTGTTCTAGGATGGCAGCGTTGGAGGAAGGAAGGGAGGAGCATAGAGAGGCGAGGAGGTTGAGGTGGAGGAAGGATGTGTTTGTGGGTGCGGCATTGATTGATATGTATGCGAAGTGTGGGTGTGTTGGGAACGCGAGGGAGGTTTTCGACGAGGTTGGGGACAGGGACGTTGTGACGTGGAATTCTATGTTGGCTGCTTATTCGTAGAACGGGCATCCTGATGATGCGCTTTCGTTGTGTTGGGAGATGACTGTCAGTGGTGTGAGGCCTACGGTGGCTACGTTGGTGACTGTGATCTCGGTTTCAGCAGATATTGCTGCTCTTCCTCAGGGGAGGGAGATTCATGGGTTTAGTTGGAGGCAAGGGTTTGTGGCTCAAGATAAAGTGACGACCGCGCTGGTTGATATGTAAGTAAGCCAAGAGCAGGCCATTGAGGATTACCCGGAGTTTATTCGAGCAGCTCCAGGATAAGAGAATTGTTGCGTGGAATGCTGTGATCACCGGGTATGCTATGCACGGTCATACTGTTGAAGCACTTGATTTGTATGAGCAAATGCGAAGATATGCTCAGCCTGATCACATCACCTTTGTGGGTGCTCTATCAGCTTGTGGAAGCATTTTGATGAGATGGGTGAAATATTTCCGGATAGATCCAACGGTTCAACATTATACATGCATAGTTGATCTACTTTGTCATGCGGGTCGCCTTGACGAGGCTTACAAACTTATAACCGAAATGAAAGCGATACCTGATTCTGGTTTCTGGGGTTCGTTGCTGAATGCTTGCAAGATTCATGGTAACATAGAATTAGGAGAGATGGCCGTAGAGCAGCTCAGTGCACTCGAGCCTGATGATTCCGGCATACAAGTTATCCTGTCTAACATGTATGCACAGGCGGGAAAATGGGAAGGGGTGGCTAGGGTTGGATAAAGGGATCAAGAAGAGCATAGCATGTAGCTGGATCGAAGTGAAAAGCAAAGTTCACGGTTTTCTTTCGGGAGATAACTCACAACCCATGTCAGACGCAATATATGCAGAGCTAGAAAGGGTGACGGCTCTGATCATTGAAGCTGGATACGTTCCCAACACCGAGACTGTACTTCATGATGTTAAAGATGACGAGAAGAGGCATATGGTCTGTAGTCATAGTGAAAGGCTAGCAATTGCCTTTGGACTCATTAGTACCCTGTCAGGGGCAAGGCTTCTCATCACTAAGAACCTTCGGATATGCGAGGATTGCCATGTTGCCATCAAGTTCATCTCCAAAGTCACAGTGCGGGAAATTGTCGTAAGAGATGTCAATCGTTACCATCATTTCAAAGATGGAGCATGCTCTTCTCATGATTGTTGGTGAAGACGGTTTGTAGCTTTACAGAGTCTGAAGTTTTTGTATGAATGACAGCCGTGGCAAATCCATGTCAGGGAATGACTGTTGACCCCCAGACCATTGTGACGGAGATGCCGCTGCACACAGAGACTCACGATTCTGAAGAAAAATGTTACCTGTCAGCTGACGCGGTCAGGTTCATGAGAAGAAGCAGCATTCTTGATCGAAAGGCAAGCTCTCCTGCATCATATCTTGATCGAAAGGCAAGCTCTCCTGCATCATATTTCCAAGGTCTCAGTTTCAAATGGTCTAATATCTCTGTTGCTGAATCTGTATTCTTTCTTGAACCAATGCAGGTCTGTATGTTAAAGAACGAAAGCTGGTCGCGCATCTGCTCATAAGGTGCTTTACCTGTTGTATTTCACCATCACGCTGGAATATCTTGTAAGATAAAGTCGATTTGGATCCATTCCGCATGATCCAGAGCAGGGACTTCTTGGGAGGCTTTGCTCAGCTCAACAGCAAGGTATTTAAATGTAACATTGTATCATAGCTTATTTATTCACTGGAGTTTTGATTTTTTATTCAACAATATATCAAAGAAGTAGGCAATAAACTTATTTTTCTCTTTGCTGTCTTACATATTGAGATTACATGATAGAAAACGAGTACATTGCTGGTCTCTTATTGATTCTTCCTATTATCTTCTTTTGTTACCTAGAATTCATGCCATGAAATGTTAGCTGTGAGTTTCAGTCTGCGGCTTCGTGTCTGGTAGCCTCGAACTGGGATGGGAGCTGACTTATATTCATTCGAAAAATCTCTAACGTGCTCTGGGATGAATATGTATGGTATCTGCTGATATCTCTAGGGTACTCTTATTTATTGTCAAAGTTTTTTTCTTAGGGGAAATCGTTCCTGCTACAAACAACAAGAAACAAGAAACTGTTACAGGAGCAGTTTTTATCACAATTCAAGTTTTGAAAAAGATAAATTGTCCGGTTACTAATTTCTGTTATGGATTTTCTAGACAGAGGATTCAACTGTTTGATACATAGATTGTTTCCGAGGATAAAGGAAAAGAAAAAATTTCTGTTATGGATTTTCTAGATAGAGGATTCAACTTTTAGATGCTCCGGAAAAGAAATGAAATATGAAAAAAAGAAAAAAGAAAAGAAAGGGATGGCATTTCTGTTTCTCAAAACTATTATCAGAAATAGAAAACTGAAATATTGGAAAAATGGATCCCAAATTATGGGCCCTGATTTAGTTGGATGAAATATTTAAGACCCGAATAATCATCCTAATTGATATTTTGATTTTGATTATTGATTTTTTGTTCAAAATTCCATTTCGCCATTATAATTATGTTTTTAGGAGGAAGCTTATGTAAAGAAAAAGGAAACATAAGAATTAATGTTGGTCCATCTCCGTAGCAGCTTGTGTAGGGGGAAAAAAACTGCAGTGAAAATTTAGAACCCATTTTGGGATCTCTTGGGGTTAAAAAAATTGCTAGAGCTGAAGTTTTTCGGTGAAAGATGAACAAAAAATATTTCCAGTATCTTAAATATTCGTTCCATCGAGAATCAACCTCTAATACTTGAGAAAAAAGGTTTCATCCTAGTTGCTTCTCTTTGGTGGCTGGCGATCAGGTTCATCATGGAAAGATCACCAGAACTTGAGAAGAAAATGGCCTCTTATGATCTACCAGATGAACTCATATCTGAAATCCTGTCAAGGCTGCCCGTCGAATCGATCCTGCGTTTCAGATCAGTATGCAAAGCATGGGCCGCATGGAGTTCCAATCAACACTTTGCCTATAAACATCTGAATGACAACCAAAAGAATGACATGGAGGGTGGGAGAGCTTCTACAATTCATTGTGTGATCCCGTCCTCGGGAGAGGGAGAGGGAGAGCAAAACCAAATCGTAGTTTACAGTTGTTCGCTTCAAGAGCTGATTGATTCGCAACATTCCAATGGCAGCTCAGATGGCCGCCACGCGACCAAAGCTTCCACAAGGAAGATTCGTGAGGGGTCGAGTTCTGGCAATTCTATGTACTGTATTGGTATCTGTAACGGCTTGATGTTGTGTGATTATATGGGAAAATTCGTAATATGGAATCCAACAATGAAGAAAACTAAAAGTTATAGCATTGCCAGCGATTCAGGAGATGCGCCCACTTACAGCATGCCGACAGTAGACTATAGCATCGGATTTGGTTTTGATGCAACTACGAACACATACAAGGCGATTCTGTTGGGGTATAAAGAACCATCGCTTGGAGGTGTCGGTGAGCGCAAGGTGTTTGTTTGCTCTTTCCCAACATGCCGCTGGAGATAGATCTTTCAGGGCATAACATATAAACCTGATCAGACGACTGGAATTCTTTTCAACGGGGCTCTACATTGGTTGGTGATTGCTTCTTTTTCTTCATCGAACTTCATCTTTGCTGTCGATCTAACAACGGAGCAAGGGAGCATTTCACCAGTTCCGGTTCGTGTAGCAACCGGGCTATTTCACCCCGTTGAACTAGGGGTTCTGAGAGGTTGTCTTGCATTGCTTGGGAATGACGTAGTGTGGACCATGAAGAACTATGGAGTCGAAGATTCGTGGGAGAAATTATTCATGTTTCCAAGATGCGAGTTTTGTCCTAACAGGAGCATGCCGTTGCCGATATGGATATCTGAGAAGGGCATCGCTGTACTATGCATCAATGAATTCGGGATGGTTAGCTTTGATATCGAGCAGCAGAAATTCAAAAAGATTCCGACTCATAGCACGACGCCGATAAGCAAGAGTTGGGTCAGCAAGGCATTTACCAAGAGCCTTCTACTTCCCCCTTGATTGAAAGAGGAATCCATGGGCTCATTCTTTGATTATGTTTATTTTCTCTTCCCATTAGTTGGCTCTTTTTAGTTAGCAAATGATGTCAAGACTCTTGCTCCAAGGTTAATTGGTTCAGGCGCCTTTTGTTTCACTAGGTGGATGAATTATTTTTGCGACTTGTAGACAGATCTTCTACATGTATGCAAAGCCGACTTTATAGCATGCATCGTGCAAATATTTTCTACTATGATTTTTGCAGAGATGAAGCACCGTGATTCTGTTATTCGGCTAATATAATCGGTAAGGTATGCTTCAAGAGTGACTCATTATAAATGTGAAAAGAAAGACTCATTATAACTTGTATAAGTCAATGTATGATCAAGAGCGAAAACCAGAGGCGACAACGAGATCGATGGTACATAATAGGTTCTTAACATTGAACATGATTCCTTCTCCAGAGGCAGAAAATACAAAACATATACTAACTATGTTTTCTAATCTTCCAACGAAGAACAAGGATTGGCTTCAACTTCCAGCTTGGGAGACTTATGAACCGTGAGAGCGGGACAAAGAACGACACCCGTGAAAATTATAGTTCTACTGGACTCTTCCTTAATCAAGAACAAGAAGGGATGATCTGCATCACAAATAGTGGGCGGCGGACGCCTGATAGCAGGTGATATAACCTTTGTCCCTACTATTACTGCAGCAGCTTCGGTTCCTACTTCATTAGTCTCAATGCAGCACCTGTGCTGCAGCAAACCACCAAAATCGCGCCGGAAATGCTGAGGACAAGCACTGGCCATGCCGTTGAGCTCTGCCCCCGCCTTGAAAGCAACGTGAGCCCCAATTCCTCCATCACATTAGAAACTTCGGTTTCATACGAGAACTTGAACTTTGGAATTGTAACTCTATGCATCTTTGTGGAAACTAGCTTCAGTTCTTCATCAAACATGTTTGCATGCGGCTTCAACTTCTCCACCAGAGATGGAAGCCCGTTGACTTCATCGGGAAGAATGATGTACACGAAGAAGCTCCTCGCATCACTGCACTTCTTGTTTGGCAACTTGAGGACCTTGTAGCCCTCAAAGGCTCCATAGTCATAATGTTTCTTACACTTGTTGATGAAACGAGCACAACAGATTCAGTATATACTAATCACGTGGTTGAGTAACAGGCTTATCACTTTGTGAATGCTTCTCGAATCAAGGACTAAGCATTGCGCCGACGAATAGTATAGTACCAGAGTGCTATAATTTTTATGGAGCTGTAGGATTCAGAGGAGCATGAAGATGATAAAGAAGATGAGGAGTATGGAATGGATGGGAGGCACGATTCAGTAGAGCAGGAAGATGATAGAGATGAGAAGAATGGAATGGATGTGGAAGAGTCAATTGAGGAGGGGGAAGAATAGGAGGTAGGAGAGCCGGTGGAGAAGGGGAAAGAATCAGAGGTTGGAGAGTCGGTGGAGGAGGGGGAAGAATCAGATGAAGGAGAGTCGGAGGATTAACAACAACAGGAAGGTGTTGATAATGTTGATGGTTTTGATGATTTTGATTGTGCATTGAAAGGGATTGAGGATAATGGAGAGGAAGAAGTTGATAGGGGTGATTCACTGTCCGATGATTCGAGATGTATATGTGAAGTTGAAAGAAGACATGGAAGTTGAAACAGATTCACCTGTTCAGATGACTATTGTTGATGCTGTGAAAAAACGAACCAAAGATGGCAAGCGAACTAAGCGATGTTCGTGAAGAATTACACCAAAAAAACGTATCGCCAAAAAAGTTCCATCATTGTCGAAAGTCCGAAAAGCCTTAAAAAAATACGTATCGTTTCAAAGGGGGCGTCCAAAATAACTGAAAAGGAGCTTCTATGTATTGAAGATCAGATCAACAGTTCTTGGATAGTTCTCTTAGCAACCGTGACATGGAGTATTACGTCTTGTTTCTCCATTAACTGTTTTGTCAAATACTGTGAACTGCTTCTCGGACAATAAGAGCTGCAGTTACATATAATATGAACTGTTTTACTTTGATTTTGAAAATGTTCCCCTCATGTTGATGCAGTTCTGAAATCTGGAGCAAACCTATCTACTTGTTAGTGGGAAAGGATACCAATTTCCTTTTGAAGAACGAGGCGATTTATGGATAACCTGATCAACTGCTTCTTGTCCGTAATAACTGAATGAACAGACTGTTGTTTTTGGAGGACTGAGATCTTGGTATGCACTGTTGGTTAGTATGATATGCACTTTGCTATACTTTAATGTGAACTATTAGTTAGTGGGATATGTGCTTTCAATGATGCTATACAGGATCGTATTGCTTCAAAGGCCAAGGATGATGAAGAAAAATAGAGCAGGGACAATCTTTCCCGAAAATTGGAGGTGGCTGCTAAACATTTTAACCCCTGGATGAGGGAATACATCTTTCCTGAACAAATAATTGTATTGTATCTACATAGGACATCTTTCCTGATCCAAGGTTACGTACAACATAACAATCAAACGAAAATGCCAAATAATCGCGCTAAATATTGGCACCCTGCTCTTTCGAGGACTAGATAGCTTCGATTACCTCAGACCAATAACATTTACAATTTACTACTAACTGGCATCGATTACCTCAGAGAAAGTCAAACTACTGGAGTCAAAAGCGGTTTCCCCAGAAAATGTGCCTCCAAGTTCGCAATAACAAGGTCAGCCATCGCCTTGCAGGTTTCGACAGTATCACTACCAACATGGGACAAGAGCACCACATTATCAAACGCGAAGAGCTCTTCGGGAACATCAGGCTCATTCTCAAACACATCAAGACCAGCGCCACCCAACCGACCTTCTAGCAGGGCAGATACAAGCTCGGTTTCATCTACATGAGCACCTCGCCCAATGTTGATGAGAATACCTTTTGGACCCAATGCATCAATGGCCTCGCGGCTTATTATATGGTGGGTTTCCTCGTTGAGGGAGCAAGCGACAACAAGGATTTGACAGTTAGCAGCCAAGGCAGGGACGGATTCGTAGTATTTGTATGGCGAATCTGATTTCTTTGATCTGGAACAGTAGCTGATGGAGCAGCCAAATGATTCAGCTCTCTTGGCAATTGCAGAACCGATCCTGCCCAGTCCAACGATTCCAACTGGTTTACCACTGAACTGAGAAGTGAAAACATGTAAGAACAAAAGAACAACAGAAGCACGCAGGGCCAGATGACAAGTTGCCTGGCGTCAGATTCAAGCAGCACAAAAGGCATGTTACAACCATATCATGAACAGGTAAAAGCAGCACATAATTATGAGTAATTATGAGTTTTCAGCTTAAAAATGGAATGGTCCAGAAAGCAACTAATCGTGCTGCCAATATTCCAATTTAGTAGTCTAATCTATAAACATTAGACGATGACTCAAGCGAGATTGGTAAAATCACACTTTATGGTAAAATCACACTTTATCCACTTATAGCAACAGTAATTTGTCCCACGGGAGCATGAGGATTTGAAGGGATCTGTGAAAGAAATATTTGATCACGCCCACAATGGCCCAAGGGAAGCCAAAATGGGATCCAAGACTGTTCTTCTCCGAACAAGCTCAAACAACAGGAGACAGCAATGGTTTCCCAAGAAAGTGTGCTTCCAAGTTCCCCAGAACAAGTTCAGCCATTTCCTTCCGTGTCTCCACTGTTCCGCTGCCAATATGAGGTAAAAGGACGACATTGTCAAGCTTGAACAGCTCCTCGGGCACATGAGGCTCATTCGCAAAGACGTCCAGCCCTGCCCCACCTAGCCTGCCCTCAACCAGCGCAGATACCAGCTCCACCTCATCAACATGAGGACCTCTTCCAATGTTGATCAGAACACCCTTTGGACCCAGGGTGTCTATCACTTCGCGGTTGACGATGTGACGAGTCTCTTCTGTAAGAGCACAGGCAACGACCAGGATGTCGCAATTTGAGGCCAGTTCAACCACACTGGGATAGTAAGTGTATTTGGAATCATGTTTCTTTGTTCTGGAGTAGTAACTAATTGGGCACCGAAATGCTTCAGCCCTCTTGGCAATTGCTAGTCCTATTCGACCCAACCCGATAATACCGACCTTTTTGCCGCTAAACTGGAAAAGGAAAATAGAAAATACTGGTAAGCAGAATTCTGGCATAGCCATTAACGTCACTCATGGTTGATGCTTGAAGACACAAACTAAAGCCAAGCAGAAGAAGAAATAGCAAATGAACAAATGCAGTGTCCGCCAGTAAGAAACTTAATTCGTAAATAATAAATCATCAAAACGGAAGGGCAAGGTCAGAGAAACATATATCTTGGAGGGTCACCTTGCTAGGTTCTTTGTTAGCATACTTCTGTTCACTTAAAAGATGGTACGTGACCTAAAATGCAATGCAGTTACCTTAGACAGAATCAAATGGATATAATCTCACTACACATGAATCAGACTCAAAGTTCCACTCCATGCGACTTACAAGAACAAAAGTCCCCTGCGTAATATCAGAAACAGTTTGGATCATTTCCCATTGAAGTTTGAACAAGCCAGTGTAATCATTCAGAACAGGTCCTTCAAGTCCAGCTAATAAAGTTTCCTCAGACGACTAGATAAGAGCTAGAGTTGGTTATGGAAATTCAGTCAAGAGTAGTAGTGATGCTTATTTGTCAACCTATGAGCCACAGTCATCGGTTCCTTTATAATTAGCAACAAATAGCTAACTAAGCCAGATGATATACGGAGCCTCCATTCAAATAACAAGATGCACATTTTCATATCTGGATCATTCCCTAGCTCAGCATATCCAAACATGAAACCGTTAAAAGCATCATCTCTTCCAACCCCAAATTCTTACATCAGATCTCTCTAAATTCTAAAGCTAGTGAAGACGATGGTGTAGCAAAGTGAAGAAAGACAAGTCTTGAAATGCCCAAATGTAATCTGCACCTTCTAGCCACAATAGGACCAAAAACCAAGGTCAACACACTCCCCATCAATTCCCAATAAA
>LIEC01006449.1:0-12557 GCA_001925005.1 Drosera capensis
ACGGACCCCACAACCGGTGCCAGCTACAATGCCCGTGGGATCGACGGCAGGGAATATCTTCTTCCTGCCCTTTTCGACCCCGCGACTTCATCTTGCTCAACCTTGGTCTGAAAGGGTTTTGGTCTGATTTGCAATGCTGTATAGACTTTAAAACAGAAACGAGATTGTAGCACAGATTCTTTGATTCATTTTAATCTATGACAAACTATTTTGATTCGGTTTTCTTAATGTTTAATCTGTTGGAATTGATCAGTAAACCAAGAATCATTATTTGTACATCCATCAGTTTCATTCGATTAAAATCAAAGATCGAATTCGGCTTCAAATAAGCGATGAACCAAGGTGCTACATGACTCCCCTGACTTACCCTAGACAAAAATCTAATGAAACAGCCCTGGAAAAATCCTCTGATATCTAAATCAGTGGACTTTTCTCATGGAGAGAGAGCATCGAGCAAAAAAGATCACTCATAAAATACTGGTATGCTCTACGAGCAATTCATATCGAGATGAGGGTAATGCTCAATAACTAAATGGGCCAATATCATGTTTACTTGTGCAAGTCCAGGAAGAGGATAAGAAACTTCAGTTTATAAAGCACATTGGTTTAATAGTACAATTTACAACATGTGCCCAGAAATTCAAAACCATTTGGGCACAGACACAGAAACTGAGGCCCATGAAAAACAATATCTTGCTGTTCATCAGTTTAACCAGGGCTTTTGTAGGTTAAGACTTACGAATGCGACTACAGAAAGTAAAACATCTAATTTTGCAACTGGTCTAAACTGAGACTTATCCGCCAGATGTTAGTCATGTTATTAGAAAAAGAAGAACCTGATGCTAAGATTAGATCCGTGAGGGATAAAAATTAAGTTTTGGAGTTTTGTTCTCAACAGATTGATCTTTCAATATTAAACAATCCTGTCGTGTTCGACTTTTAACTACTCAAGTAACCATTGAAATGTTTTCAAAGAGTAGTTATAACAATACTTATATCAAGAAAAAGCAAGCTTGTGTGCATCGAGGATTTCACCAAAGTTCATATTGAGATTCTTGTATTTACTATTCATTCAATTCGAGTATATCCAACTTCCCTCTAGATACCATATCACGGCTTATTTGTCTGTACAAGGTCGCCTTTCGTACCAAAGTTATGGTAGTTCCTCAGCACTGCCATGCCAAAATTCTTAGCTCTAGAATCTTATCATGCTCTTAGCCTCTTAAGATTCGTTTCACACAAAATGTGCATCATAAATCAGAGGTAACAACTTGAAATATATAACTTAACAACGCCAACAAATGGCTTCATAAATTTCTAGTTGGGTACAACAGGATCATACCATATAGCTTATAGCCGAGAGGCACCTTTTGCCAGCTAAACCATTCATTTATCAGTATAATATAATAGAATGTATAGCGTACTGAACCAATTGATCACATCCAAATTAGGTGCCACAGCTGGTTAAAATAAACTACATGAGGCCGAAAGCATGATGATGCTAGCTACTTGGTGACCACTCTAAACTTATACCGAATCATAAGGTACCTGACTCTTAACAATTACTACAGTTGCGACATCTACCCGACCTGAGTCATTTCATTAACAATTGCTCCCAATCTATTATTGTGTCTGATCAAGGTTAATTTCTTACCATGCATCCAACACAAAAAGACATCAATCTCATAATTTATGGCGAGATGAGGCATACCTCTTCGAGTTGCTATTGGCTTAACGATAGTCTTCAGCACCTTGCTGTTTTGTCCCTGCTTCACATCCTGAATCACAAAGCGTTTAGATTAGCAAAGTAAATAGCAATTAAGAACAATTCTATCTATCAACGATGACTCCTGGAGATGGGCCTCAAGGATCCAAACATTCGAAACCATAATACATGTTTATGAAAGAGATCTTCAAAACCAATATCAATTAGTAGTCTATTAATCGACACAATTACTCCATGAAGGTACCATGGCTGGTTCAGTAGTTCTCATAGAATTTGATGTCTTTTTGTCAAGTACTTGTGTTATGCAGTAGGGCAATGAGCCTCTAAAATTACTCAAGAAAGACATGGCTAATTTCCTGTTATCATACTGGATCCCACAACCGTTACCTTTTTCACAAGTTCACAAGTATTTAGTGTAAATATCAGCACAACCATATCAAGTGCAGGACTAATTTTGAACCCACCCTGATAAACCTATCGTGCAAAAGTTCAACACATCAAACACTAACACTGAAAAAATGAACATCTTATGCGTGTATCGTAGAAGTAACAAAGCTTTTTTCTCCTTCAAGATTCAAATTAGAATTCATCAGTGGTTGAAGCAAACAACATATAATCAACTTATACTCGCTTTGGCTTGGTAGGAGTTCACATTGTAGCCGAACTTCCCGAATAATCGTAGGACAATAAGATGTGCCTAAGGAACTGCACGTAATGCATATCGTCTCTTGGTTGGTTGTTGACAACAGTGAAGAGAGGCCAACAGAAGTTTGGCCCTCTGTTATGAAAAATAATTGGACTTCAGACTTCTTCAAAGATCTGAACACTGGAAAATGGAAGAAGGAAAGACAGGACTTGCAAGGACATCCAGAGTTTGTATCTCCAGCTATGACATTAATGCATTCACGAACATATAATGAGGTCTGTAGATGAATTCGTTTGCGTCATGGGATGTCATAGCATACAGTGTTTATGACATGTGGATCTGTGACAAGGCTTATTATCCTCCTAAATATCGTTATTTCATAAATACTGCCTAATATATACTAGCATTTACCAGAACCCTATAATATTTTCTGTATAATTCACAACTCCTATTATTACTATTGTTCATCAGTAATCACGAGTCAAAGACACTTATGAATTGCAAACCAAAGGGAACATATGCAATTAGCAGTTGAAGCGAATTAAAATATCACTATCTTAGAAACAACTAGGCGTTACACTCATGTATGATAGAAGATCTCAAAATATATATGCTTTCGACATCTCAACATAAAAATATTCTCTAACAAATCATGCTCGGTTGTTCCAATTCCGTCTCTTTGGTACATGGTGATCTTACGATTCGAACTCTCAGGTCTCGACAAGTAGATATAATAGTAGTAGTAGTACCATACAAGGCATGGCAGATGGCACACTGATTTGAGTCCAACACTCAACCAAAAACAGAAAGCACGACTCATTTTCTTGCAAACAAATCTTTTTAGGCCACAACAAAAGGGAAGGAGCCATGGAGGGGGCCTGAGTTGGCTTGCGCGCCTCCTCCAGTGGATTCTCTTGTGCACACTCTGAAAAGTGTTCAATGGGGTTGAGACTTTGAGGAAGAAGCTGGTAACCACAACCAGCATGCATTACGCTCCTGACAGGACACATGCCAGTACCAAAAACAACAATGGGATTTTGAAGTTCAATTTTTTCTTTCCCACTTGTTTTTTTTTACAATTTATGTACTCAAAAGTTGTTCATCGATAAACAGTCATTCTCTCAATCATGCGATCGCAGATTTAATATCTCATAAATATATTTAAAAACAGTTTATTTATGATAAAATAGGATAAATTTATATGTATCGTCATTCTCAATCTTTTATACATAACAAAATTAAATGAGTGATTTTTTTTTCATTGTCTTTTCTTTTCCCCGGAAACAGAAAAATGGGGGGAGCGGGCAAGGCAGTGGGCAGGCGGTTCAAAAGCCTGGTAAGTTAAAAGTTTGACAAGATGTATAAAGCAGAAAGTTCTTCACAAATAAGTATTGAGGGAAAAGAGTGGGAAATTTTGTGTGTGCCTGATGTGGGATTCTGAGTTCAGAACTTCAACGTTTTTAAGCAGCTTTTGAGGGATCGAACAATGGGAATCCTATGCCATGTAACCAAGTTCTTGACAAAGCTGAGCATAAATCAAGCTTTAGCAGAACTTGAATTGGTTGCAACTCAAGGTCTTGGTATGACCGGAAATTTGTATACATTCTGTTATGGATACTCCTAGGGCGGCGAAAGCTCGGACTTCTTAAACGATGGCTTCAATGGAGCTTCGTGACTGCAATTAAAGAGAATGAGAGAGCTTAATCCGCCTTTAAGATGCCCTCTCCGGCTAGATTTCAAATTAGTTAGAGTTCTTTATCCCATGACTGATGAAGATTGGATTCATGACAAATTTTTAAAATCACAACAATGAAGGGACTATTTAGTATTGTTGTTCAAAACTGGAGAATCAAAACCGATAATAAAAATAAAAAATCAATAACGAAAATAAAAATCACTATATAAAAAAAAAATGATTTCATATAAAGAAATATTGAATATTATACTCAAATTAAACAGGAAATAGAAACATAAAATTGTTTTTTTTGGTTTTCTGTTTTTTTTTCTATTTCATCCGTTTAAAAAACAAAATAAAAATATAAAAAACAGTTCTCATTCATTAATCAGTGAAACTAAAACAAAAAACAGAAAATAGAAATGATATCAAATAGACGTTAAGGCTTCCCTCTTGGAGTATAGGCAATACTTACAATTTTAGTATTTTACTCTACGTCAAACAGTAAAAAAATAAAACCGCTAAATTGAATCTCTTCCTAAAAAATTTTAATCAAAGATGACACAAAAACATCCCGATAACTAAAGGAACCAATGAATCGAACACACATCAAACCAAAAGTGACAATCGAAAAGTTTTTAAGTTTGCTATACTTCCACAACTTAGAGTTGCTTTTTCTATTAATTTTTGTGAAAGAGAAACTGGGAACACGAGAAAGATGCAACATTGAACATGTAGCTGAGCGGGAATCTTCAAAAAAGGCTTTGTTGGATACTGCACGAATGAATATAAGCCTTCGCAGGCATATTGCAACCGCTCACTTTGACTGAAAAACATTATTATTGTGTAAGCGCAAAATTGCACAAACACACAGCCATGGACCACTTTCTCGTCCAACGTTTCCATTTCAAGTTTGCTGGCTACTACTTGTATTATCCATCCAGCTTTTGTCTCGTTTGGGTTACCCTAAAAGTCTTAATTTCATGAGCTTATGTTATGCCATGCATAATTTGATGATCCATTGGTTAGTCATCTGAGGGAACTAAAATACGATTTGTCAGAAAAATTAAGTAACTTTTTTCTACAAAAAGATATTTTCGAAGGAAAACCCTTTGATCTAATCAATAGTTCACAAATCGAAAAGGGTAAGATAAATCGACCGAAATCGATAGGTGAGTTGAACACTCACTATGATTCAATCTTCTAATCTTTTCGATAGAGGGTAAGTAACAGACCAAGTTGGACGATGAGAAACCCTCAAAATCAAGTAACTTTTGCTTCATCACATATCCAATAAACTCATACTCCTATATAAGATAGACATTTCGTTTTATAAAGATTCAAGTTGAAATTAGAGTTTGTTTAAGAATTGATCTCATGAGAGATGATATGATTTGTTTGTTCGTTTCTTTTTTATCCGAGTTGATGAAGCCGACTGTATTGACAAATTCTAGGATTATGAATAGATACATCTATCGATCAGATAACGTATTTAGAATCCATAATAACCATAATTCCCCATATTTCGTACTTCTCCAAAAAGTAAAACAAAATATAAAGATTAAAAATTAAAAGAACAAAACCAGGAAAGGGAAAATGAACCGACCCACACCCTCACCATGCCACCTGTATTCGCACAACTCCGCTCCTCATATCTCCCCACACACTCCCAATATTCGGTCTCCTAGTCCCTTCCATTCCATCCCCACTTCCTCCATCACTCTCCGCTCCCCTCAACTCACTCAACTCACCCCATTTCTTTTCGTCAAAAACCAATCTCACAACTCCTCCCATTTTCCCAATCAAATACTCCACCTTGGTTTCTTTTCAATACCAAAAAAATGACACCACCCAGTTTCGATTATGCAGATTCTAGCCTGTTCTGTCCTGAGGAGGAATCCACCATCATATTGGACGACGACGATGATGATAGTGTTGACATTGGTTTGATAACGCCGACGAGCGGCGATCGAGGGGATGTTGAGGAAAAGGAAGGGATGATCAGTGGAGTGGTGGTGATGGATGAGGAGAGGGTAAGGGTGTTAGTGGAGAGGGAGATTGAGTGTTTGCCTTGTGGTGACTATTTGAGGAGACTCAGGTGTGGTGAGGGGGACTTGGTGGCTAGGAATGAGGCTGTTGATTGGATTTTCAAGGTGGGTTTTTGAAGGATTATTGGTGTTTTAGCTCTTAAGAACGTGATTTGAGGGGAAAACTGTTAGAAATCGAGGCATCGGGATATTACGAATGAAATAAAATTTAAATAGACACAAGGTTTAACGTTTAACGTGAAAAACCCAAGAATAGGAATAATGGCCCACAAGAAGGAATAGAATAGAACAGCCCTTGACATTGGAATCTTTAGATGAATGTTCAGTAATGAGTGATTAGGCTGCTTAATCATTCTAAATTGTCGACCTTCGATGGTGAAGTGTTGTTTGCATTTTATACCTTCCAATAAAACTTTCTGATCTCATTATCATGCATATTGATAGCATGACCGATGCTTTATTAGATACTGTTTCGGGGTCCAAGAAAGCAGGCCAATCTGATTACAAGCTAATGCTAATTTGATGCTTGATAATGCTGAATAGCTGATATGTGATTAACATCTTGAACAGGTTCATTGCCACTTCAATTTTGGACCTCAATGTGCCTGCCTATCAGTGAACTACTTGGACCGCTTCCTTTCGGCGTATGAACTACCAGTAAGGATTGGTCAAAACACGGTCTTTTTCTGTCGAATCTGTTTAAAATCTCAAGCTTAACAAACTGTTGAAAATAACTTTTTTGTATTTTGTAATGTCTTATTCTTATTCTAGATGGGGTATCAAACTCATGACCGGAGTAAAACCTGATCATAGAATCTCCTATACAGCTATACCAAAAGCTTATGTGTAGCAAGGCCGAAAAGAATACTAATTCTGGATATCATCCCATTCGAACAATATATATCTGATAATTAAACTTAATACTGTAGATTCAATGGGAATAGAGCAATGTGTCTTGTGCATAGTTTGATCATTTGACATGGACAAATTTCACAGTTCTCATATTGCATCGTGATATAAATATATAATGTTTATTTGCAGAAGGGTAAAGCTTGGATGATGCAATTGCTGGGTGTCACTTGTGTGTCGTTAGCAGCCAAGGTCGAGGAAACCGATGTACCTCCACCCCAAGATTTGCAGGTGAGTTATTCTGAGCTCCCCTGATCCACCCAGGGCGATCCTCGATCAAGACATAGTGGAAGGTGTGTTTTGATGGATTTGGAACAAATGTGCAGATAGTTGGATCCAAGTTTATATTTGAAGCAAAAACGATTCAAAGAATGGAGCTCTTAGTGCTAAGCACGTTGAAGTGGAGGATGCACCCCGTCACACCATTTTCTTTTATCGATCACTTCCTGTATAAACTCAATAATGACGAGATGCCTTCTAGACCCTCAATCCTGAAATCAGTCCATATCATCAAATGCATCATCAAAGGTATATAATGAAATCTTCCCAAGTATGATCCTTTCTGCCTCATTTCAGATCACATTGTGTATTTTGATTCTGCTTATGATCCTTAAAGCTAACGACGAGGTTATTGATGAGTGGTCTATTGATTATGAATTGAAGTTATTGTGTTTGCAAATAGTGACAAACAGGAAAGGAATTGTGCATTGATGATTTTAAATTTGATGCAGGAATTAACTATTTGGAATTCAAACCTTCAGAGATTGCAGGAACAGTGGCAATCTGTGTTGCAGGAGACGATCAAACAGTGGACATTGCAAAAACTGTTTCTTGCTTCTCTGGGCATGTGAACAAGGTAATGGATCCTTGAACAATACTACACAGTTTTAGATCTTAGAAAAACAAGTTTGGGTTTCATCTTGTATTTGTTTCTTGGGCTCTTAAACTCTCAATAATCATGAGTTGAACAGGGTGCAATTAATCACTGTTCTGAGCTGATGAATTGTAGGAGATAGATTATGTATAAAGTATAATCTGAGCGCTTCTTTTGTGTTTCATTGGTCTTGTGCTCTTTTCAAATGCAAACCAGTTTGTTTAATTTACAGGAGAGATTACTCAAGTGCCTCGAATTCATTCGTGATTTTTCACTAGCTAATGGGTCTCTCAAGGTTCCAAGTAGTTCATCCCAGTCAGTTCCCCAGAGTCCTATTGGGGTCCTGGATGCAGCATGCCTGAGCTACAAGAGTGGTGATGACACACCATCTGGGTCATGTGCAAATTCAACTCAGAATAGCCCCGCTGCTTCAAAGCGAAGAAAGTTAAACGAGGCTTTTCAAAAAGAGTGGCAGAACTCATCCAAGTCTTGAGAAATAGTGTGGAGTGAAGCAGAGTGGCACGCTTCCTTTCAACAGAATCGAGTGTGTGATAAATAATCTTCTCCCTGATATCTGGATTGCCAAAGTGTGTCTTCAGGGGAAATAAAACAAAAGAGAAAATGCTTATGAAGCTTGATAAGTTGCTAGCAATAGTGGGCAAAACGAGTATCTAGTATGTACTCGGGGGCGTCTCCATTTTCTAATGTTGCCCGTGAAAGAGTTCAACCAGGACAGAACAATGCCATGGAGCATGAAAGATTGCATCAAAGTTGCTATAGATTCCTCAGTTGAAGATTGATGGGATGCCAATGCAAGATATTGAAGAGAAGGGAGCTGCCCTCTAGGACAGATCCCCCCCCCCCCCCCCCCCCCAATGGGTCTTATTTTTTATTTGAGTTTTCCAGTTGTGGTATGGGTTTGATTGATTTTGATATCTTTTAAGCTGCTGCTTTACCCTGAAGGGAGCAGAACAAAAGGTGCTGGCTATTGAGGAAAAAAATTAGAGATGATGGGAGTCACCAGCTGCCCATTGCTTGCTGTGTTTGCTTTTTAACATTATAATACAGCACGATTTCTTCCTTTTTGGCAAATATGTCAGGGTACAGCTTGTTTCACCTGCCTTGTACGGAACATTGATTCCAGCACTTTGTTTGACTGGATGTCTGGTCTTGACTCTTTGGGTATTTGAAATGTATAATGGTTTGGAAAAAAACAGGTGAAGAAACATCAAAACCAATTGCTGTGGCATCTTGGAAATGCATCATCCAAGATTTCATACCATGTTGGTTTTCCAAGTATTGATTAGCTTTTGACGAGGGAAAATGGGGAATGAATGAAATATGAGTATCAGAGATGTTTAATAGTCTGTGTTACACGTCCGGATCGGGGGAACGACGAAGGCGATTACAAAGATCGAAATTGAACTAGCGAGATTGACATGCACGACTATTACATATAGGACTAGCTAGCTTAACTTGAAGGGTTTCAAGGACATTTGAGAACATGGTGAACTGACTCTGGATGAAAAATATGGAAGAGAACTTTTGGGAATATTGTGCTACAAAAGAAGTACATCGACAATGTCCTGTGCCATTATCTCAAAATATAGTTTTAACACTGTTTTTCATTCTCAATAACGAAGGATGATATTCAAATATGAAGTGTCTATTTATAGAATTAGATTGATTAATTCCCTTGATAAACAACCCTCCCAGATTAGAACTTAGTGACAGATAAAAATAAAGGCTTAGACAGCATCCTCAGATTTTCATCCAGAAAACAATCGACAGACAGGAGAGCAAATGCTTCGGATTAAAATGACAAGGAAGATCAGTCCAAAGCCCAGGTTCCAGTATTTGGATTGGAACTCCTCAAAGGGGAGCAGCAGTCTAACATAAATGTCTTTGCTCCCTTTTTGCTTCAGTGTCCATGACACGACCAACACTTTCCACTGCATTTTGGTTAGGTGAGGACTATCAGAAGATGAAATGCAGCATTCAAGACCAAGAAAAGGAGTAACTATCTGCTTGCATTTCTCTTCACTATCACTTTCATGGCCAAGTCTAGTCACTTATCTGACCAGAAGGGAACAGTGTCCAAACTAGGAGACAGGGGCTATAGTCTTTATTGCAGTATATTTTTTTGGCAATGAAGAACCATGTGGTAATTCAAGGATTCTGAGACTTAAAGTTTCTAACATGAGGAAGTAACCTGAGCCCTGAGGGTCAATACTAGTGATAGGAAAACTAAGTTAGATGAAGCAGGACATAGATGTGGATCAAAAATGCATACTACAGATTGTCACATGTATGAGACTCAGCTTCAAAATAACGAGCATTGTTAGGACTTGAGAATGAAACAAGCTGCACAAGCCAAACAATGATACTATCTAGCAAAATAATAAAAAGGAAAAAGATGAGCGCGTCGAACCTGAAGTATGGATCAGTCACAGGCTAGCAAAATAATCCAGGAAGCTTGACAGCTTGGCTTCATGCAAAAATTGGATCAGTCACATCCCCACAGCTCTCGTGAGGAATGGGATGAATGAAGATTGATCTAACATGGAAAAGAAAATCATTAAGAATCGACCAAGGAAAGAAATATGGTAGTGCCTTGGAAAAACAATAACAGTGTCCAAGTTAAAAAATAACAGATGCATGGTAAAAGAAGATATTCATATATAGTAACTGTTCCAGATTTCATAAAGGTTGTGAGCATTTTCCTATAGAGCGGTCATCGCTGATCCAGTATTGATTTCTTTCCACATAAGAAGGGGTTAATACTATCTGGATGCATCAATCGATTCACTTTTGGGACTTCGAACTCACACTCTCAAAATATTGTGGCATCTAAATGAACACGGCCTCATTAGAGTCCAAAGAAAAATAGCTTGAGCAAGGCAGAGTTCTACGCTAAGCCAGCTGCATGATTTCTTCATTTTTCGATGTTTCCGACATTGTGCACCCCTGTGTCTATATACAAGCTACATCACAAATTGCAAATTCACGAATAACAGCCTAATCATGGTATCACTAGATAGATTTTACTATAGGTGTCAATCCCTTGTATGAACACCCCATCAAGTGCTCATGAAAAGCACATGAATTGAGCATAAAACATCTTCTGGTACATCTTTGTTTACTTTCTCCTCCTTCTAGCCGTTATAAATCTCCGATCTCCTCAGTCAGTTATCCTATCCCTAATTCTTGTTTCTGGTTCCCTCCCCTACAACCTCGTTGTACATCAGAATGCATATACCACCAGCAATGTTATTCCCACATTTCTCAGATAATCCAATATCCACCAAAATTTCCATCAACCCACCTCGACGTGACATTTTGCAACTTCTTGGAGTCAGTACAACACTGAGAAAATCAGATTCGCCGGCAGAACAATATGAAACTATACTAGCATCCTTTTTGGTATCGAATTGCAGTTATTTTTCAACTAATCAGAAGCCGATAAACTCTCACTCAAAATTGCTAACCGTTCTCTCTTCTGCCTCGTCAAACAAACGCCACACAATCAATCACAAAATCGACTTCAAGTACAGTATCACAGTTCCATCATCCAATCGAATTCGACAACCATACGTTCATCGAATTGGATATGGGATCATGAACACTGCATAGAATGAGCGTATTCTCTCCGCAATATCAAACAATGAGGAAAACTCAGCACAATCAATCCCAAAAATCAACATCTAGTATTCGAAAACCTAGAATCGATTGCGTGGAAAAAGAGAATCAACCTGATAAGACACCAATTCGAGGTTTTTCGAATTAGTTCATAAATTCGAGAATCAACCTTAATTCACTGATCATTATATATTGTTATATAGAATTTCAAATCTATATTTTTAAATTGTTTTGTAAACCAGACGTCTGGGAAATTTCATTGATATACGGTTTGTTTTTAAATTTTTTCTGTCTAATTTTAAATCAAATGATCTTTATAACTAATTTTTATATATTAATATATCCGTATATTTTGATTTATATTTTCAAATTCACAACTCTAAATCGATTTATAAATTTTATCAGAAATTTAACATATATTAAAAATCAGAATTTATCACGAATCTTATGATTATTCACAAAAGTCTTAAATAAGATCGTTTTCTCTCATTAATGATGAAGGATACCCAACGTCTTGAAAACCTAACTTCTTTTCTTCTCCTCAAACTCTGATTTTTCTCAAATTCTTCTTCTTATTTTCTTTTTTTTATCTCTTCCCTTGCATGAAGTTTGTAAGAAGTTTTTGATGGAGAAGTGAGTCTATATTTATAATAAATAAAATCAATTAAAATCATTTTAATGGATAATTAGTGGATATTTAATGGGTAATTAATTTAATTTAGATGGTGTAGAAATTGACATAAAGAAAAATAAGTGTCAAAATTAGGTTTACGTTATTTTCGTATGAATACGGTATTTTTATATTAAGATTGTATTTTTTGCATTTCATTCAAATTTTGCGTATTAGGGTTACATTTCACTCAAATTTTGCATTTTTTCCTTATTATATTTTCAAACAAACCTTTTAACCCCACAAAATAAATTATAACTTACGATAATTTTCTATTAACATTAATTATCGTAAAACTAAATTTTACAAAAAATTTTGGATCCTTATCATGGTTTTTTACAAACGAATTTTATATCCCCATTGTATAACT
>LIEC01006450.1:0-17078 GCA_001925005.1 Drosera capensis
CTAAATTGCCTTCACCATGGTAAACTTTTACTTATCAAAATAATTTTGACATACCAGATTTTACGTAGATATACTAGTTTTATTTAGACGTATTAGATTTTTTGAAGACATATTAGATATTCATCAATTTATTTAGGCATACTAATTTTTCAATTTTTACGAACGTACTAGTTTTTGTTTAAAACTATCTTTTTCAGAGACATAAAAGTTTTTATAACGTCATATGTTATAGAGATCTTTCAACTTACATAATTTGTATAGACGTACTAATTTTTCAATGACGTACTACTTTTTTAAAAAATATATTATATTTTTCATAGACATATTACTTTTCTAAAAGACGTACTATATTTTTTAATAAACATACTATATTTTTTTAATAGGTGTATTAGTCACTACCTCTTCTTCATCCCCACAACCCAACCCATCACCACCAACCCCATGATTTCACACCTGCACCACCATCGTTCCAACCCCTCCTCCTCCTCCTACAACCTCAACGTCTCATCGGCAACCTCAACATCCCTCATCACTTGCTCATTACGAGCAGTGTAGTATACCACATCCAGATCCATCACACCATCCAAAATCATTTTGATGACAAAATCGGTTTACTCTCCATAAAAAAATTAAGATTAGATCCATGAGGAGACGATCTTGATCTGAATAATCCTACAATATCGAAGGACAAAAATTTGTTGCAAATTGATGTCGAGTGCTATGGTTGTTGTAGGGGAAACGAGACTAGGCGACGATAGTGATGATAATGACGTTGATGATAATGGGAGGTTGATGAAGACGATGGCTTTGGAGGAGAGAGTGAGTATCGAGGGCGATAGGTGAGCAGGGAAGGGTAGTATGGGTGTTTTTAATAAATTGAAATCCCATAGAAATAAAATTAGTTGGTGGTATTTTCTTGGAATAAAATCTTTCAAGTGATATTTTTCGCATGTTAATGGAGGGAAAAAAAAGAAACAAAACAACTAAGTCACGGATTCTGTCTCTAAAATTCTTCAAAATTCAAAATTTGAAAATTTAAAACTCTTCATTAGAAATTTGGAAAATAAAATTCTTCTTTGACAACAGATTCCGTAAAAAAATTCATTTTCAACATTATATTATTTTACAAAAAAAAATTCCATAGTGTCGTATCTGTCGCTGAACATTAGACTTGAAACACCCTAAACACGATTTTAGCCTTTTTTTATTAGTTCAAAACTTGTTTATTGTTCAAGAACATCATAATATTATATGAATCTCTTCAAACTATAGTTTTGATCTTGATTTATGAATTTTACATATTATTAATATTTAAACATAGTTTGTAATGTTATCAACCCTAATTTTAGAAAAATATAACTTTTCAATCTAAAATTCTTTTATTATACCAATTTTTTTTTTTTTTTGTAAGCATGTTATATCTATCATCATATATGATAAGTATGTGTGTAGGAATATTGAAAAAACGTATTTTAATGGAGAAAAAAATAAACTTAGCGACGCAATCCGTCTTTATTATCTTTTCAATAAAAGAAATAATTTCTTTGCGACAAATTCCGTCGCTAGTATCAATTTGAATAATTAACTTATTTATTTATTTTTTGAAAAATAGTGGTTTTTACGTTAAAAACATTGGTAACCTTTGGAGTCGGATTCCGTCGCAAAGTATTTATTTGAATTATTTTTAATTAATGAAAACTTTATGAAAAAAATTTGGAGACAGATTCCGTCACTAAAATATTCATTTAAATATTATTAATTTATTACAATAATTGTTGTAAATTTAACGTTGGAGCTGTCGTTAAGTTTATTAAGTGTAGCGCCGAACATTGACTTTTCCGTCGCAAAAAAAAAATTCCTTTTTATTTTTTGGGAAAATATTTAGAGACAATTTCCATAGCTAAGTAATTAAAATGGAGACGGATTACATCTGTGGCTAATTTTTTCCTTCGATAAAGTACCGCTTTTTGTAGTGATGATTTCTCCCAATCTTAATTACAAACCCGGTTACAACAAATGATCTTCTCGGGCCGAACAAGAAGAACTTTTCACGAACAATATGATATGTTTTTTGTGACTCACAAAGGTTCCATATTTGTAAACAACACTAAAAGATTTTCAATGTAAGGAAAGGAGGAAAAGTCATAAGAGAATATCACCAAATTAAGGAACGCTATCGTCCAATCTTCACCAAAAGATCTATTTCCAACAACTTGTCAATCGATCGACCCCAAACGATTGTGACTTTTCATCTTTGCTTGGTTCGAAGTCCGCCACACTGTCTCCCTTACCTTGACTTCGAGCTTCGTAAGCACGACTTGAGAATTCTTTAGCAACGAACCCGATCCTACGTTTTTCTTATGATCACCATCGAACCAAGGTTTGGTAAACGTTCCAATGTCCCAGTCAGCCCATGAACTTGGCATCATGCATGGGGAATGAACTTTATGAAAAGCAATCCATGAACCATGCATGGGGCACGACTTGGCTTGATCTTATGTCGACATCTCTTTCCCTTGAATAGGATAACGGTAAAAACTTGACTTAGCATCGCTCTAAGTAATCCGTCCATCATCTTTCGTAACCAGCCCAAGCCAAACTTGCCATCGGTGTTCGTTTGTCAATATCTAGGAAGCTCGCGACATTTATTGACACTTAGAATGTAACGCGCTCGTGTCTAAGTCCATACGCAACATCAAACATGCCTCTTGCCTTTTCTCGCGACAATGGTTGTTGGCCCTTGGAACGCGTCCTACTCACGTCCACGTTCTAACACAACACATCTTACCCCTTCGCTTCGCTCGCAGCTTTGCACCGGGCGGAACCACCGGTTAATAGTGAAACAATCAGGATTATAATGATCTGTCTGTAAGCAACTAATTTTATTTATTGAAAAATCTTCAATCAAATGATTTAACGATGTTTTCAACGAAAAAAAAAAAGGAGGAACTAAGCATGAAATATCAGCCATTGTAATGTGTAAATTGTGATTCAACCCATGACCTAATTATTAAAATTATCTTCCAATATACATATTACACAATGCAGATATAATTAATTCACTTTCAATAACTTATTGGAGAGGTAGGGAGCGTAATAGTTTCATGATTGTTTTAATTTCTTTGGAGAAAAAAAATCGAAAAACTAAGTGGTATTTATGTGTGCAGATAATATATGAGTATGAGAAAAAAAAAATTAAAAGGACAAAATTAAGGAATTAAAAATTCTATTGCGATTGGTTTATTTTAAAAAAGAAGGTGAATCTTCCGTAAATAAAAATAAAAGAAGGTGCTTTCTATGAAAACAAGAAATCATGTGAGGGGGAATCGAATTTAAGCAAGTAGACAAAAACTTTTTATCTTTGTGTCATTTTTGTTTTTAAAGAGTAAATTACTTTTTTGAAAAAAAAAAAAAAAAACCTTTACTCTCTTGATCACTTCCAAATTTAAGCAAGCAGTCAAAGAAGAAAAAATTAACTGAGGTGAGAACCCATAAGTATCACATCTATTAACTTCACCAGTTGTGCTAAGAAGGGAACTACCTTCCTAGACTATTTTATAAATATATATTTATTATATATAAGATTGAAACTATATATATATCAATTATACTTCAACGGAATCACCCTTGGCTTGCAGGGGCGACGAAATGCAAGCCGTCTCGTATCGAGTTAATGAACGTTTGACACCTATTCATTAACAGTGCATAAAATATGTTGACTGATAATCTTGCTTGGTCCTTTATCCCTTTGGTATAGCATAGAAAATTTCTCAACCTTAGCGTACGCATGGATAAGCACGCACATAGGTTTATTAATGGAGATTATGTCAACTTTCCAACTAATTCTAAATAGTAATTACCTACTAGAAAGCTTGGATAAGTGGGGACTGCTCAACTTTACATCAATCACAAGACTATATCTATATTATAAATTGTATTCTTCTGGGGGAGTACTTCAAATTAAACCCACGTATACACTGATCGAAGCATACACGTATTAACCGTGTACATAATGCAAATACTTCCTTCGTCTCATGAAAATTGCAACATATTCATATTTTATACTATTCAATACATATAAATACAAGTCTTGTTTTTATACCAAATCATGACTAATCGTCGCGTAACATGTATTAGGTTGAAGTACGTAACTTACATAATCATTGAGGTTTCACGATAAATTTATAAAAAAATATTTGACCGTCGTTGTATATGTATCAAATTTGCATCGACACATGTATCAAGTCAAAATATTACGATCATTTCGTGACGAAAAGAATATTAAAAAGTGATAGATATGTACTTTAATGTAAGTTTCATTGAAAAATATGACTTTATTTACACATATGTCAAAATCTTAGATAACATAGGGAGGTGGTCTTAAAAGTTAATGAATGACAAAAAAAAAGCCATAGGGTTCATGTAGCATTTGAAGGGTCCAAAAAGCTTGGAATACCTACCTCATAGTTTCCTTTTTCTTGTTTGTTTAGCCCAACTATCATAGAGAAATACCGTCTATGAGTTTGAACTCATCAAACTGATATATCAACAATATATTTGTATTTAGGGTACTATTCATAGGAGTAGTTATAACTTGCAAGTACATAACAAATTTTTTCCAAAATATCATAACAATTTATAACATGTAAACAACATGCCAACATGTTTCATTAAACACCTACAAAAATTGATGTCACAGAGTTCGCTAGATTGTTTACTGTCGGAACAACAATCAACTTACTGTTTATATGTCTTGGATGTGTAGTGCGCTAATATATCATATATGGATGAAGCTATCATATCATTATCGATATTGATGTCGTCGTAGATACAGGATTGAAAAATGCGATAGCAAGCCGGCTAATGTCCAACGCCAACATAAAACGTCTGGGCTGACATAAAAAGTCGTAAAATGTGATTCCCTTCATAATCATCCGTTGAATACTTGTATTAATTAATTTGTCAATTATCTAACAACAAGCAAACTCATGTCTTTTTCCTTGTTGATACTCACATGGTATAAAAGTTCTACTCAATTTGGTTTCTTCAAACAATTTCAAAAATTGTTTATACACTCATATGGTTGTATACTCAATTACTCATGGAGCTAAATAATGCAGAACCTGCTTAAAATGAGCAATAATATTTAGACTATCAATTCAATACCGAAAGGACAAGACGAATAATTCATCGGACTAAATTAGTCCGGAATTATATATCTTTTAAGGGACTTTAGGAAATATATGACCCTTTAAATCTATGCTGATGCGTACCTTTGGACTCTTTTTGTTGTGTCAAAAGAATATAAGTGAGTGGCAAGAATTAATGCAGAAAATGACATGAAGAAAATGGAGGATGAGGGTAACGAAAGGGATGGACTCATGAAAGGGATGCATATATGAAACGAAACAACTGGAAGTTCATAACTAGCCAAATTATAATAATGATAATCAATGACATCTATTCATCTGCCATAACTTGTAATGCCAACATGCATCCTTCACCTTCTAATTGAACTAGTTTGTAACTTGGTGTAACGTCCGGGACACATATCAACACTAATCCTAGAAAACATTTCAGGAGATTATCCATCATAGTATTATTTCACATCAAAAATGTTTAATTACGAAGTTTTAAAATGATGGGTTATCGAAAAAAAATATACACTTTGTCGGTATATATAATACTATCGAATCGTTTAAACTTTTTGTTTGGGTTATTACATACACCCGTACTTCAAGAACACAACGTCCTCGTTGCGACTTCAAGAACGACATACAGTGCCAGAACCTTCTCCTGTTAGACGACTGATCTGGACCTCTTGTCCACAAACTCAGTTCACCGTCGCAGGGTTGCTCTCATATCATTCTATAACCCCCGCCAATCCTCGTTGTCAAGGATATATCACAAACACTTTTCTGTCTCAGAACTGACCCCATATATAAACATTAGTTCTTTTATTATGTTTTGATCTTACTGGAGTTCTAAAGTGATAGGATAGCAAAAAAAAAAAGATGCACCTTATTTATATATGTAGTATTATCAAACCGTTTAAATTTTTTCCTTGGGATATTACACTTGGCATAGCGGAGGCTTATTCTCTGTTTGTTGTCCTATTGTTTCGATGATGAATCCTTATGTAACTTTCGAAAGGTAATTGCTAATCATCCCTCACATCTCACCCTCTATACAAATAAAGGGAAATAATGAAGAGAGCGCACTATTTAAAGGGTGATTAGCAGGGGAGGAACTAAGAGAGGATGAACAGGGATCTCGACCCCACATGGTTCCTTCGGAGTATAGTTGGTATATATAATTTCAGTCCTATGTATAATAAATATATACATAAAAATAGTCTAGGAGGGTAGTTCCCTTCTCAGCACAATTGGTGAAGATAATATAAGTGTTACTTATGGGTGCAAGATATCTTCCCCCTGCTCAACTCTGTTGTTTTTTTCATTTTCCATCCTGTTTTACATTTCTTAGTCTTCTCTTGTCTTGTCTTTTTTTAAATATTTCTTTCCCTAGTTTTCTTCTTTGAGTGTTTGCTTAAAATTGGAAGTGGTCAAGAAAGTAAGGTTTTTTTTTTTTTTCCAAAAAAGTAACTTATTCTTTAAAAAAAATGACACAAAAAGGTTTTTATCTACTTGCTTAAATTCGATTCCCCCTCACATGATTTCTTGTTTTCATAGAAAGCATCTTCTTTTATTTTTATCTAGAGAAGATTCACCTTTTTCTTTTTTTTTTATAATAAATCAATCTCAATAGAACTTTTAATTCCTTAATTTTGTCCTTTTTAAATTTTTTCTAATATCCATATATGCACACATGAGTATCACTTAGTTTTTGGATTTTTTTTTCTCGAAAGAAATAACACAATTATGAAACTATTACACTCCCTACCTCTCGAATAAGTTATTGAAAATGAATTAATTATATCTACATTGCGTAATATGCCTATTGAAGGATAGTTTTAATAATTAGGTCATGGGTTAAATCACAATTTAAATATACCATAAGGTTTTGTTAAAGTTTGATGAAGCGAAGTAGTTGAAGTAACGAGGGAAGAAACAAAGATGAATTTGTGTTGAATAAAAACAAACAGTTACAAAAGCCCTTTAATGCTTGGTGGTTATAAAAGTCCTTTAATCTTCATGGGTTACAAAAATCTATTTAATCGTCTTGATCAATTTTAAAATGAATACCAAAATAACTAATTCCTAAAATATCCTTATAAACAGGGAAAAATGTACATACCAAAGTATAGATGCAAGAGGCGAGATATCCGTTGCCGAGAGTCATTTATTATATGCATTAAATGACACAACGTCGGCCCCCGTCGCCTAAGCCGACGCAGAGCACGCAGGTTGTATATCCATTTTTCTTGACGCGACTTGCATCGGGGTTTTGTTATGCTGCCGCACCTATCGTTGCCGCTCGACAAGCATCCGACATAAAACGAAGGAGCCGTCAGGACGACATTCGAGGAGGGTGAGGGAGACGACGCGGAGGGATCCCTCGCACGACACGCCCCATCCCTTCTATTTGGTTGACACGTGAACAAGTCAGCTCGTTTCGATCGGAGTAGGGGAGGCATATGTACTTTTCCCTCATAAAAATTTTGAAATGACAATAACACCATGATATACCATATGATCATCTAAGAATTTATATAATATATTTATTTATCTATTTAAATATATAAAGTTATATTTATTTTTCTTGATACTAAAATTTTCTTTATTTTGATACCAATTTTAGTTGGTCCTATATTAATGACGTAATATTTATGATTTATATTCAATATATTTAATTTGTAATATATTTTTCTTATCTCATACATTTTATTCAATATTGTCACATATTTATTTAATTACTATAACATTATTAAAAGATAACAACAAATTATACTGTTTAACTTCATCACGACATAAAATTTTCAAATATTTTAGATTTTATATGTGATTTAAAATAATAAATACAGTTATCAATAGTATTTTTCTATATACATAATGTGAATTACATTACCAATGTTATAATAAATCAGGTTATGGACTTGTCTATCTATTAAAATATACAAAGCTACATTCATCTTTTTAGTACCAAATTTTGATTTTCTTTGATCACAAATTTCGTTGATCATGCATTAAATGCATTTATATTTATGAGTATAAATTAAATATATTTAATATATATTGACATTTCTTTTTCCCCCAAAACCCAATATGTTTCAACAACAATGATGTCGACAAACCCACTTTATTTTTTCTAAAATCCAATATGTTTTAAATGTGTGAAAAAGTTAAATATAAAATATAAAAAGTTTATGGTGTTTTTTTTTAATTCATGTTATCATCTCAAATGATCAAGCAAAATATTTAGTATACAATTGGGCCTTATATTTTATAAGACGACATATTAGCCCACTTAATATTAATATCCGTAGGACCATTAATATTTGGACCAAACCGCAAGATAACACATAACATATAATTAATCCGTATAGTTAAATTGTTCATGTACATATAATATGAGTTCATTAATCCAACAGATCAAACAAGAAAAACTAAGCTGTAAAAATATGTCTGAACCTAAAAATGATGTTCTTCTCTCTAAATTCTCCTCTTTTGACGAGATTACAAAGGATATAAATAGAAAATGATTAAAGTTTAAAATACCACGAAATTTAGAACAAAAAACGTGTTTTCGTTGAACAAAATTCACCGTGAACTTTTTTGCAGGTTAGTGCTTGAAAATGCCATTTTTCAAACTTCAATTTGATCCACATGACTTCACATCCTTATATCACCTTAAATGCAACTTCGATTCATCTTATGTAGCAAAACAAAGCACAAAATCATGCTTATACTACATAAAATCACGTCCGCTACAATTCATATTTAACATCATCGTTCACCAAACGTCGTTTTTGAAATTAAAAACAAGAAAAACAATAGATTCGGAACAAAAACACAAATCAAATTAAAAGTAGCCTAAAAAACATTAAAATGAATATAAACATAAAAAATAACTGAATATATATATATAAATTACCTAGAGTTACCGTTTAACAAAAATAATTCCCAATAAATATCACCCTTTTTCTCACGAAAGTATCCCACCATCTTTTTTAAAAAAACTAAAATTCGCCCTCTACAAATTTGAAACTTATTCTCTTTATAGTTTATCAAAAAATATCTTGATTTCCTATTTAGTGGTATACAATTTGATATGATTGTATTTTTTTCTGTCTCCTGCACTTTAAGTCTCTTATCTCAATTCGGTTGTCGTCGTTAGTTGTTGTTGTTGATATGATAGTATTCTTCCCCAATTTATTGTCATCATCCGTCGTTGTTGTTAGTTTATCAATGTCGTCCATCATCATCTGTAGTTCGTCGTGGCCGTCCATAATCGTCATTCGTCCCCATCATTGTCGTTAATTCATCGTGTCGTCGCACGTCCATTGTTATCGTCATCTATCATCACAATTTGTAGGAAAACAGGTGTAAATCTAATAATTTTAGTAATAGGAAACCAGATATTGTGCGTAATAATTTTATGTGAAAAAATCAATATTTTATTGATATCAAAAAAATTATAAAAAACAATTAAAATAATAATATATTTTTTGATAATTTGAGCTCGGTAAAGATATTACTTCAGTCAACTTAAAAATATATTTAACAAAGATGAAATTCAAGATAGCCGGAAAGGTGCAAAGCGCAAAATTCGAAACTCCAAATCACTGTCACCTCCAGTTTTTGCAATAGCCAAAACACTCCCACACCATTTCTAGGCAGCTTCATCATCCTCCACACATGGTGCGTTTGGCCCATCCTCTTCCATTTGAGGTCTGCTCTACTCATTTTCACCACTCACTGTCATGTCCTTTAGCCTCAAGTCCTATTTGTCCTCTCCATTTTTGGAGCACAAAATTTTGCTCCAATTATATATATTTAACACAGCTGTTCTTCATAGGCAGCCGTTTCCCATTCCCAATTTCCCATTTTGAGCCAATTCCTCACTTGCCCATCTCATATTACAAGCTGGGCTTCTTGTTTCATCATCTGGGTAGTCTCAGTTTTGTAGCTTTTGATCAAAGCCTTGATTTTTATGGTATGATACCCTGTTCTTGAACTGTGATTTTGGATGGGATTGTGTGGTGTGTGCATGAAAGGTTGATGCTCGTAGGTGGGTTTTGGTTTTTGCCTATCTGGTTGTCAATGTGAGTTGGGGTTTGGGATTGGGTTGGAGATTTTCAGGTTTTGTGAGTTGAATTTGCGAGACGCAGTCTCTATGTTGTTCACGATAGAGATACGACTGTATATATCATCCTCTCAAGCCCTGTCTATAATTGAATTACCTGGGTGGTGGTTGTTGTGAGTTGAATTTGAGTGGTGTTTAGAGTTTTTGGTTCCCTTTTGGTTTGGTGTTCTTGATGTAATTAGTTTCTTGCTTATGAGCAAGATATTGTGCCTTTTATGGTGGCTCTTGGTGCATGGGATTCCCCTTTTTTTGTTCCTTTTGTGAACTACTGTGAAGATATATGACTAAACATTTAGCCCATGGTGTTCTCATTAGGAGCAAACTTGTGTTTGGGAAGTTTTAGGTACATATCTGTTAGGACCTTCTGAAAAGCGGTTGTTCCTGCATAAGTGATCTCAGATCCGTGTGTGGCCACTCATGGCTTAATAATTCTTGACTCACTTGATTGGATGCTTAAGTGGGTGTTTTATTGGTAACCGGTGATCTATTGCTTGATGACACCTATGGTCATTAAAACATTAAAAATCTTGTTTTGCTGTTTTCAATTGATTGAACCTGACTGTCAGTTTGTCCATAAAAGATGATGTGCTTCCTACATTTTTTGTGCTGTGGATTATTGCAAACGTAATGGTCATGATTTTCTCAGGTTCATTGTGCGAAATACTTGGGGAGTCCTTTTCCTGGGAAGGGTGTAGAATATTCTGCAACTTTACTTTTCTAAGGTCAGGTTGGAGATTGATGTTCCAACTCTGTTGTTCATGTCCTCGTCCTGTATTGCTTGGTATTCCTGCTACAGAAATTCCCCGATCTTGCTGCACTTTGTTTCCTTGCTTTCTTTTGAACTGACTCCTTAAATTTCTGAGATTTCTAATTTTTGTGGTGTACTTGTCCTTGATATAGTTCTTCGGTGGAAGCTTCGCATGTTCAATGATAATGAGAAATTGGAGAGGAAGATGCTCAGAGGTATAATACTTTTAAGTGGACAAGTTCATTGTCATACATCAAGTCATCAATGGATGAATATCCTTACACTGAGTATTGAGTATGTAATTGATCATCATCTGCTTGTGTTGACAATCATACTGGTTTTGCAGCCCTTCTGGCCATCTGTGATGAATAAATGGCTTAATATTAAGCCTAAGGTGTATGATTTCAGCGAGGATGACTTTGATTCTGATAGTGAAATCAAGGATGAAGGTATTAATATTAATGGTTTTCAAGCTTTGCATTGTTTAGCTAATTTGTTTTGGGTTTCTCAGCTTATGCACCTATCTCGAAATGATGTCAGCCTCTACTGTCAAAGTACAAAGATTGCCTGCGGCCGAAGAGTCTGAAGACGATGCATGTAGGACATCAAAAGATTCATCAATTTGTGTCAATCAAACATCAGGCAATTTGAATTTGATCGTTTTTTTTAGGAGGGTGACATCCTGATTTTAATTGGTTGGAAGTAATCCTCTGTTTGCTACTTAAAGCATGTAAACACATCTTAAATCTTCCTTTGATCTGTATTGGCTTCACAATATTCCATCCTAGTTTCGTCGAGACTCAGAGTGTCAAGTGAAAATATCTAGTCAGGACTCAGGCCTAAAAAAATGAAAATTAAATAGGGATTTTCTTTCCGGCATTTCTTTTTTAAGCCGTTAGCCAGCCAAATCATATATTCTGACCACTCCCTTCAACTCTCTTGATCAATCTACTTGCTATCTTATCAAGTTATTAATCATGATCGTCTTGTCCGATAGCAGTCTCTATTATATTTCCTGCAAGATTAAATGTGTTCCTCTTCGTCCTCTGCAGGTGTTAATGTTAAGGACTATCAATTGAAGCGTGGGAGAAGGAAGTCTGAAATGATGCGGGTTCAGTATATTAAAACTAAGGATGTGAGGTTGGTTTTGAAAATGTTCACAGCCATCACTTTTGCTTTCTTTTGTGTGGCTGAACTATTATTTTGGTAATATCTTCCCTTGTAGAATGACAATAGGCACTTGGAATGTTGCTGGAAGACATCCACATGAGGATCTCGAGCTAGATGAATGGCTTTGCTTAAACGAACCTGCAGACATCTTTGTTCTTGGGTGAGCGCTTCTTAGTCCTCACCTTTCTCTTGGATGCTGAAATCATAGCATATGTAAAACGGATGCACCTAAATTCCCCAGAAATATGCTTGATTTCAAAGGTGGAATATTATCGTGGAAATCCGTAATAATCGTTTGTCATGGTCTTTCCATTCATAAACACTGAATTTAAGATGTGAACTCTAGCAAGAAGGTCTATCTATCAATAGTGAATCATATAATCACTACCATTAACAATGTAACAACTCCTCGTCACAGTCAGAATCGAGCAAATCTTTATTCAAGCCAATTTTTTTTATTAGTATGAATGACAGCAGTTAACTAGTAGCAGTACTTGATAGAATAACATGCTAGAAGACAATTCAAAACTAGAAGCATGAGAAGCGCCAATTAAACACTAGAATTCTAGCAATGACTTCGCTAAAGGTAACACAATATGATAAATGTAAAAGGTTCAATGGAGTAAGAAAGATATACTACTCTGAAATGTGTGGTTTACATAAACAACAATGTTGGAGATCTTGTCCGGCATACTCTCACGGTAGCATGGTATTGCTGCTAATTCCGTCTCCTTGTTCTTCTCAGTTTTCAGGAAGTTGTCCCTTTAAATGCTGCAAATGTACTCGGAGCTGAAGATAGTAGTCCCATATCAAAGTGGGAGGCACTTATTCGCAGAACCCTGAATAAATCTTCTGCACCTGAAGCAAATTACAAAAGCTATAGCGCTCCTCCTTCCCCTATCCTGAGAACATCAGATGCTGTTGATATCCTGGCAGATGAGGTCGGAGCTCATTTACAGGAATCTAATCCTGAGGAGACTATCCTGCTACAAAATGGACGTGATTTTGAACAGAGCAGGAAGTCATATATAAAGAGGATTTATAGCGATAGTAGATTGGACTGCCTAGAATACCCACAAGATATATCAACTCGATTCCCATCTTCTAATTTAAGACCACGCCGCATTTTCAGCAGCTCTGCGAGAGTAGGCGTCAACTGGATGGAACAGTCTGTTAGTCCTCACATTCTATTTGATAATACCATGGTGAAAAGGTCAGGCATTAGTTTGGACAATGTATCACCGATTTTGTCTGAGCCAAAAGGAAGATGTCCTGAACCTCTCCAAGATGTCACTTATGTTTCAAACGAGTTAGGAGAAGATGATGGTTCTTTCTGTGAGTTCCCGGAGGATGAGCTTGGAGTTAAAAATGCTGGAAGCTCCAAGTCCAATCCTAGATATGTAAGAATTGTCAGCAAACAGATGGTTGGAATTTATATATCAGTCTGGGTGAGGAGAAACTTGCGGAGACATACAAGTAACTTGAAGGTATCTCCTGTTGGAGTTGGGCTAATGGGCTACATGGGGAACAAGGTAATGTTTCTTCCCATGGTTAGTTATGTTAAAGTAAAATGTTTGGGCTCTACTATTAGGTAGCTATGTCTACAAGGTTGCAATTATAGTATGCTAGTTGGTGTTTCAGACCATGTTGATTTAGCTCTAAAATTAGGCAGTAGGGAGCTACTTTTTTCACGAGACTTCAGTCTACCTTGTTAGAATCTTGAGTTATGAGAGCAAAGCTTCGACATGTAACTATTTGCTGCTGCAATATGACCTTGTTTATGCATTCTTTGGCACCAAGCTTTGTCTTGGGAAAGCTTTTGGCTTTGTCTTTGTCTGTAGCTTTCAGTACTTTCAGCGTTTCCTCCGTTTGCCGTAGGGCACTATTGTATGTGATTATTCATTCCTCATCCACCAGTACAACCAAATATAACAGCTAACTCAATTTGAAGCTTCCTAATTTGTGCATAATTTCATGGCTCTCTTCTTATCGATTTGACCATGGTCACTGGGGTTATCTGCATGAAACTTTATTAATTCATGGTCTCAAATGCAGGGATCTGTTTCTGTCAGCATGTCCCTTTACCAGTCACGTATGTGCTTTATTTGTTCTCATCTGAGTTCTGGCCACAAGAACGGGTATGAAAATAGGCGTAATGCAGATGTACATGGAATCCTCAAGCGTACCCAGTTTTCATCTACCCGCGATGCAGATCAGCCGCAAACAATTCCATCGCATGAGTAAGCCCATTGACAGATAAGACTCATTGTTGCTTTCTATTGTGTCTAAAGCAAAAGTCAAAACGACAAACATTTTCTTATTGATTTCATAGACAACGTGCTGGTTTTTCAAGCTACTGGCATTAGTATCATTCATTGTTTTTATTTTCTGATACGGGATATTCTTGTTTGTTTGTACCGGTAATAGTCATATATTCTGGTTTGGAGATTTAAATTACCGTCTCAATATGCTGGATGTGGAAGTGAGGAAGCTTGTTGCTGATGAACAATGGGACAGACTGATGGAGAGTGATCAGGTCGGACGTTTGAGACGCTTTAGTTGTCTATGTTTCTCAGTCCATCACCTTTCCGTTATGCTTTTGGGTTTGTTCAATGTAGAGCTTCTGGTGGAGTTGGTTCCTTAAAACATATATAGAAAGAGCTAATTAAATAACGAAATGTGATTATTTCTCGTTTCCATGGATAAATTGCTAGAGTTCATTTTCTGATACATGTTCTGAACATCACTATTGCAGCTATTGAAGGAGCTTCGCAGTGGACACGTCTTTGATGGATGGAAGGAGGGTCCCATTAACTTTCCGCCTACATACAAGTATGCGATTGACTCGGATAGATACGTTGGTGATGATTCAAAAGGGGAGAAGAAGAGATCCCCGGCATGGTGAGTTAGAAGCATTATATCATTCAAATTTATTGGAAGATATACCTCTCTGTTCCTATATAGGTTATTTGATGGTGATAATTATTATTTTTTTACTTTGCAGGTGTGACCGGATTTTGTGGTTCGGAAAGGGCATAAAACAGCAATCTTATGACAGAGCTGAACTTAAGTTATCAGACCATCGCCCTGTTAGCTCAACGTTCTCTATTGAAGTTGAAGTTATAGATCGTCGAAAGCTTCAGAGAATTATTAGTTACAATAGTGCAGCAGTACATCCCGAGGTTTCTGCTGATATATTTTAGCTTCAGATGGGCAAGCCTTGATTCAGGTAAGATATCATTAGCCAGGTCCAGTTGTTAGAGATTGCTTGCTTCTTAATGGTCGTTATGTTCCAAGAACTCTTTAGTTTCTTAATAATAATAATAAAAATCTTTAGCTTCTCCTGTCATCATAGCTCACGTTCATCTTGGCTTGGCACAGGGTCAGGGAAAGAAATTTCTTAAGTGCGAGGCTGATGATTCCTGTTTCTAATTTCTTGTCATCATTTTGCTATTCTTTAAAGATCAACTATGATATCTTGCTTCTCACACTAACTATGATATCTTTGCTTTGTCAAGGTGAGATCTCGATTGGAACTTGACTGGAGTACGTCTTTTGCAGGAATAATGGTGAAGCAAGTAGATGGATGATGCTTTGTGGATGCTTGTCCAGGAAGAATGCTTATTTTCGACATTCTAACCTGTCGAAGTGATACTCTGAATCGAGTCCTTCATTGTACAGTGTTCAAAACAATCGTCTTTTTTTCCCCCACCCCTTTTCCTTTCTCAAGGAGGACTCAAGGGTGGTTAACAGGTATACGTATATATTGAGTCTGGTTATATACTGTTATTGCTTGGACGAAAAGCCTGGTTCAACCAATTACTCCGATGACCGGGGGCCTAGGACGTGACATTGCATAATTCCCGAATCATGACGTCATTCTTATGTTTCTCATTCTTACACTGCGTTAGCAATGTTTGATGTTGTTGTAATCCGAATAGAGGAGTTAATAAATCCTGGTGTCATCCTTAGTATTTTGTCAAGTGGAAGGTGTCCAGCCAGATAGATGAGCTGAGCTGCCTGGTTAGTATTAGATCTTCTCTACTTATAATAATCCTGAATCATCCTTAGTATATCACAATGTTGGCACGCATGAAAAGATCGAAAGAACCTGACAGCATCACTTGTATCTTTGTTCTCTGGCAGTAAGCAAATGCGATGTACATTAACAAACTTACTCCTATGCCAATATTATGTTCAAACTTGAAAGTGATCTTGTGACATTTGAAAATGAATTGCGCATATTTTATTTGCAAACTTAAGCTACATGTCGCAGGTGAAACTTGAAAGTGATCACGTGATGAATTGAGCATATTTTATTTGTAAACTTAATCTTCATGCCGTACGTGAGAATATGAGATCGAATGTGTGCTTTTCAAACTTTATAGTATTGTTTTTTTTAATCACTAAATGATTTATGTTGCAAGTAACAACTAGTTTTGTTGTGGCAATACTATTTTTTGGTTTTGTACACCATATACCTGGATAATGTATTTTCATTTACATTATCAACACCATTTTGCACGTATATTCGAATACATTATATATGATAATCTTGACCTTGATTATTATATATTGTACTTTTATTAACATTATAAACACCATTTTGCACAATATATACTATAATCATGACCTTGTTTGTCATACATTGTATCTTGTATAGTGTAAATTGAAGCTCGTATACAGTGATTTTGAGAGAAAAAAATTAAGTCAAATTACCTCTTAGTCATCAAAACCTAAAATACTTATTTATCAATTGATTATATCTCATTATCTTATTTATCAATTAGTCCTCTATCAAAAAATAAAAATAAAAGCTTTCAATTTATCATTAGACCAAATCAATATGTATAAGAAAACTAAGATAATAATATTTACTGAATCAATATATATA